>VZQC01003882.1:229733-286419 GCA_009823505.1 Rhizomys pruinosus
TCCCTCCCTCCCTCCCTCCCTCCCTCCCTCCCTCCCTCCCTCCCTCCTTCCTTCCTTCCTTCCTTCCTTCCTTCCTTCCTTCCTTCTTTCCTTTCTTTCTCTTCATTTTTGAGACAGGGTCTCACTATGTAGTCCTGAGTGGCCTGGAACTCACTTGAACCTGCTGGCCTCTGCCTCCAGGGTGCTGGGAATAAAGGTTTGTGCCATCATGCTTGCTTGGCTAAATATTTGAAACATCCTAAATGTCTGATGCTAGTATTAAAATTTATACTAAATGTTGAAGAAATAAAGACATCTTGATTCCAGAGTTTTCCTTCTTGCTATCCTTCAAAACATAATTTCACAGTGATCCTGGGAGTCTGTGCAGGTGCTGCGCTCTTGTGCACAGTGATCCTGGGGAGTCCATGCAGGTGCTGCACTCTTGTGCACAGTGATCCTGAGAGTCCCTGCAGGTGCTGCACTCTTGTGCACAGTGTCTTTCTCCCTTTTTAGATGTGAAAATGACTTGAGGTGGTGGTAGCCACCTTTTCCTTAAAATTCTGCAAATACCCCCTTTTCTCTGGACATCTATCAATAAGAAGTCATCTGAAGTTAAGCTAATCTTTATTTCTTGTAGGGAAGTCTTATCCTCCCATGCCTGCCTGGATACATGAACATTCCCCAGCTACCCATCCATATTTTCTTCAGAAGTTTTGTTTGGTGCGTGCACGTGTGCATGTATGTGCACTCACCTTATTTTGGAGACATCGGTCTTTCATTGAACCTGATGCCATTTGGTCTAGACTGGCTGAGCTCTGAGGACCTGCCTGTCTCCACCCTCAGCACTGAGATTCAGGCACATGCTGCCATCTGGCCTACTCACAGGTACTTGGGATGCTAATTCAGGCCCTCATGCATGCACAGCAGCCAAGTTACTATCCGTCTCCCAAACCAAACATGTTTTTATTCAAATCTGTATTTATAGCTAGAAGAACCAGAATTAGATGCTATGTACTCCAAAAATCATGAACTAGTTTAAAAACTATGCCCTGTTAAAGTTATTTGTATTTAAACTTTTGCAAGAACGTGGACTCCAGTTACATTTAGAGGTAAGGTGGCTGTGAAGAGGATGAAGTTTAAACAGACTGAAATGAAGAAATAAGGCCTTATAATTTTGACTGAGCAGAAATCTGATTTTGCTAATTTTTTTCATACTGACTGGAGGCTTTCAAAACTGTGTGACATAGCTCCACAGGTAGACACCTGCTGAGACTGTGTGACACAGCTCCACAGGTAAAGACACCTGCTGAGTTTGATCCTTGGAACAGGAATTTGCATGGTGGTGTTAGGGTCTGAAAATCCACACCAGACACACCGAAGGATGGAAAACCAAGACTTTATTTTGGTGGGGGGAGTAAACCAGCATGCTGGGGTGGGAGGGAAAAGGCTCTGACCCTGATAACTTGGCTCACAGGCCTTTTATACAGGATCTAGGGGAATTTTTCTTTATTGGTTCAGACCGCACCTGTTTCCCAGACCTGTTTCCCAAGCCTTGGAAGTATCTGGTGGACTTCAGCCTGGGGGAAAGTGAATGCTTAACCTTTGTCCAGAGTAGAAGTCTGGAATTAACTCTTATCTCCTCAGTGGAAGGAGAGAAGCAGCTCCTGCAAGTTGTCCTCTTACCACACAAGTGCTTACACACACACACACACACACACACACACACACACCATTTTAAACTTGTCACTTTAAAGAAGAAATTACATTTATGTTAAAAAATGATGATCTATGTAACTACAAAAGCTCAATAAAAGTTTTCTTTTTTTGTTTGTTTTTCTTCTTTTGGTCTTTTTGAGACAGGGTCTCCCTGTAGTCCCAGCTGTCCTAGAACTCATTATGTAGACCAGGCTGGCCTTGAACTCACAGAGATCCACCTGCCTCTGCCTCCCCGAGTGCTGGGATTAAGATGGAAGTTTTTGCCGGGTGTGGTGGCGCACGCCTTTAATCCTAGCACTCAGGAGGCAGAGGCAGGGGGATCACTGTGAGTTCAAGGCCAGTCTACCAGCCTAGTCTACAGAGCGAGTTCCAGGACAGCTGGGGCTACAGGGAGACCCTGTCTCAAAAAGACCAAAAAAAAAAGGAAGTTTTGCTGTAGTCCAGAATGGGTAATTGATGACAAAGGGAATTTGGGCTTGCAGCCTGACCCAGACGGGGACTGAGAGTCTAAAACAGAGCCGGTTCGCACCCCTGTCTCCTGGAACACCGGGGATGGGCTCCCTGCCAGACCCAGACTTTCCTTAATCTGTGGATTAAACCTCCTGGGAGCAGCTCAGATTGTTTCCCTGTCTTTGTTAAACTGTTTTCCTTGCTTTTATCATTTTCACCTGCTGCTGCTATGTGATTTTTGAGAGCCTCCATTCGAAGTTGCATTCCTCCTAAGAGTTTGTCACTCCCCTCACTTTGACATAAGCACATTCTGTAAAACTCTAGTCACCACCCCCTTTGACTCCTGTGTCATTTTCCCCAATATACATAGGAGCCTGAACAAAGAATCTCTATCTATCTCGCTCTATCTCAGTCTATCTCTATCTCTTTCTCTATCCCTCTCTTGCTCTCTCGCCTTTTAATAAAGAAGCCTTTACTAAGAGAAGTTGCGTGATGCTTATCTGAAGAATTGTTTAGGGCAAACGGAAGCTCAGCGGCTCAAACCTCCCAGGAACTCTGCCCAAGCAAGTTCCCACATCCGCCATCTGCCCAGCAGCTGACAGAGATCAGTAGTGGAAAACGGGGCTTCCGCAAGTTTCACTACAAATGTAGCATATAAAAGATAGTTCTTGGGGCTGGAGAGATGGCCTAGCGGTTAAGAGCGCCGACCGCTCTTACAGAGGACCCGGGTTCGATCCCCAGCACCCACATGGCGGCTGAGAACCGTCTGAAACTCCAACTCCAGAAGAACTCCAGTTCCAGGGGAATCCGACACCCTCTTCTGAGCATTGCACGACACGGGCGCACAGACTTGCATGCAGACAGTACATTCATACACATAAATTAAAAAAAAAAAGATAGTTCTTGGGGCTGGAGACATGGCCTAGAGGTTAAGAGCACCGACTGCCCTTGCAGAGGACCCAGGTTCGATCCCCAGCACCCACCTGGCAGCTAAGAACTGTCTTTGACTCTAGTTCCAGGGGAATCCGACACCCTCTTCTGACCTCCACGGCATTGCTCGCATGGGTCCACAGACCTACATGCAGACAGTACACTCGTACACATAAAAAATAATAATAAATAAATTTAAAAAAAAGATAGTTCTTTAGAAATGCTACAGGGCTGGAGAGATAGCCTAGCGATTAAGAGCACCGACTGCTCTTGCAGAGGACCCGGGTTCGATCCCCCGCACCTACATGGCGGCTAAGAACCGTATGTAACTCCAATTCCAGGAGAACTCCAGTTCCAGGGAAATCCGAGACCCTCTTCTGACCTCTACCGCATCTCACCTCACGGGTGCACAAACCTACATGCAGACAGTACATTCATACACATAAAAAATAAATAAAATTAAAAAAAATATTTAAAAAAGCAATGCTAAAAATAATTTTATAATTCAAAACAATCTTCCCAAAGATTTAATTGTAAAAGTTAAAATTCATGATCTATAGTGCCTGGAGATATAGTTTCAGAAATATTATTATTATTATTTTTAATCTTTTGAGTACATTTTTATTATCACAGAAGACACAACTTTGAAACTACCACCAAAGTTCTAAGAGTAAGAATTACCTTCACTTCCTGCCAGCCCTGCCTCAAATGATAGGATCAACATGTTTATCCTAATATTTTGTTTTGGTTTTAGA
Organism: Rhizomys pruinosus; assembly: GCA_009823505.1. Taxonomy (NCBI): domain Eukaryota; kingdom Metazoa; phylum Chordata; class Mammalia; order Rodentia; family Spalacidae; genus Rhizomys; species Rhizomys pruinosus. The sequence goes on from VZQC01003882.1 coordinate 233,564, forward strand.
AGACAGAGGCTCATGTAGTCCAGGTTGGCCTGGAATTGTCTATGTGTCCAAGGAAAGCATTGGACTCCAGACTGTTCCATCTCCACGTCTCCAGGTGCTGGGAATGCAGGCTTTTATTTTACTTAATTTTTTTTTTCCATTTTTATGTGTCAGAGGTTTTGCCTTGATGTGTATATAGGGCACCCAGGCATGCAATGCCCACAGAGGCCAGAAGAGGTAGGTGGATCCCCTAGAGTTTCAGATAATTATGAGCCACCATGTGGCTGCTGGGAACCAAACCCAGGCCTTTGGCTTTGGCAAAAGCATCCAGTGCTCTTAGCTGTGGAATCATCTCCCCAGCCGCAGAGCCTGAGAGAGCTTAACTAAAATGAGAAATTCCATCTTCTGGGAGCTGCAGGTATAGCTCAAGGGTTGAGCACTACCTAGGATGTGTGAAACTCTGGGTTGGCGCTCCCACGTGGTGAAAGAGAAGCATAATTTGCTGCGAGTTGCTTGTGAGTCTAGGGGAAGACCATAAAGAAAGTTAAACCCTCATGAGCCTCAGAAAAAGGTCAATCTTCTTAACTGATACATGCCATAAAGGGAAGAAAATATGAAATCTACAAATAATCAAGGGAAGAAGTAGGTAGATGATAAGTATGGCACTTAGATGACAATATTTTTTTTATTATCTTTTCCAGACAGGGTCTCCCTGTAGCCCCAGCTGTCCTGGAATTCGCTCTGTAGACCAGGCTGGCCTCTGCCTCCCAAGTGCTAGGATTAAAGGTGTGTGCTGCCACACCCAGCTTGATGACAATTTATACATTGTAAATGATCGAATTCACTGAGCCATGCCTTCATTCCCAGCACTAGAAATTGAGAGAAATGTAGATCTCTGTGAGCCCCAGGCCAGCCTGGGCTACAGAGAGACCCTATATTAAAAAAAAAAAAAAAAAAGATTGAGTTCAAGCTCAGCACTTCAAGAAATGTTGGAATATGGCTCAGACATTAAAGGCACCTACTAGCAAGTCCTAACACCTGAGGTCGATATCCAGATCCCCCATGGTGGAAGGAGAGAACGGATTTACACACGTTGCCTTCTGACCTCTCCACACACGTCCATGGGACTCACTCAATCTCCCACAACAAATAAATAAAATTAAAAGTTTCTTAAGTTAAAAAAAAATCAGAGAATGAGTCCACACACCAGTATTGTCAGCATTTGGGAGATAAAGGAACGAAGTTCAGGAGCTCAAGGTCATCATCTACTTCTATATTCCAGTATTATTACCGAGAGATGGGACTTGGGGACAGGACAATCCCCAGAAGGTCACAGGACAGTTAAGTAGGCATGCACAGTGGAAAACAAGGTAAGGCCCCACACCTGAGGCCTCTGACATCCACATGTGGACCCTGACACTCATGCCCATACTCATACAAAAAATTAAAAAAAGAAAAAGGGCTAGGGATGAGTTATCCGCCTCAGATGGTCTGATTTTGTAAAAAGGAATCATGAGGGGAAACACTGGACAACGCATCTCACAGTTCCTAGGAAGCTGAGATTCTTATCAGAGACCAGGCTTCAGGCTAGCCTGGAATTTGTAATGCTCCTAAACTCCCCGCGGTGCTGGGATTAGAAGGTGCGCATCACACTGGGGACGAGGAGCAGGTGGTTTGTTGTTGTTGTTCTGTTTTTCTTGAGACAAGTTCTCACTATGCAACCCCGATTGGCCTGAAGCTTGCTATGGAAAACACATGGGTCTGAAACTCATAGACATAGTGTGACTCTGCCTCCTGAGTGTTGGAAGTAAAAGCATGCAACGCTCCCCCAGCCTAACCAGCCTGTTTTTTTGTTTGTTTGTTTGTTTTTATGGTTACTGAAAAGGATGGAAAAAAAATACATTCTCATTTCCAGTCCAAAAACTTGGAAAGATTCCACAAAATTATGAGTAAACGTACAGCTAAATTAGCCCTAGAATGGAAATAGAATAATTTATATTATCTTTCCTGATCTGACTTGGGTAAGATTTTAGGATGTTTGGAATCTTTTCCAACATAAGAGCAAATGGGTCTGGTAAAGGAATCCCTGAGAGTATAGAGAGAGACCTGTCATTCATGTATAGGAGACCTCACCCACTTCATAATACCCCAAAATGCAAATGCTCCTGGGTTTACCCCTGGCAGAAGCAGGGTTTTCTTAGCACCATCTGTGACATAATCACTATGGTTATATGTCCCGATGGACCATAAGCCCTCAACCAGTGAGGGCTGATTCCTCCAGTTCCTAGGAAGGCAGTCTTGACACACACACACACACACACACACACACACACACACACACACACACACAGTGTCTACTTGAGCTTGTTTTCTAATTTCACCTCCCAGAAATGTCGACCTGAATGAAATCTCTCAGAACCTAGAAGGGCAGGTCAGAGGGCAAATCTCTTCTGACCATCAGACACACTTTGTCTTCCTTCCTTCTTTTTTTTTTTTTTTGCCTTTTTGAGACAGGGTCTCCCTTTAGTCCCAGCAGGCCCGGAGCTCGCTATGTAGACCAGGCTGGACTTGAACTCACAGAGATCTGCCTGCCTCTGCCTCCCGAGTGCTGGGATTAAAGGCATGCACCACCACGCCTGGCTAAACAGAGGAAGGCCTTTATACAACATGGTTTGTCTATCTTTAGAAACAAACAGCTACCTAGGGTATGCTATGACAAGGTCAAAAGTTACATCTACTTGAAATGGCTTGATAATTATGTCTAAGGCAGAATACTGTTTTGGGAGATGCAAGCTGTATCAATGTAACCCGAAGGACAAGAGATCAGGGTACCTCAGGTTTTGAATCCTTTGGTAGATGCTCTGAGGACCCATCAGGAAGTAGAGATCAGAACGCACATCCTTGTTTTCTACCTCCTCCGGAGGTGTTCTAACTTGGAGATATGGTCTGAAAGGGTCCCAAGGTTTTTGTGCGGTTGTGATGAATCATCCAACTCTTCAATTTGCATATCGTTAAGCATCTCTTCCTGCTCATTCCATAAAAACCATCTGAATTGCTCAAATTCCAAATTTATTTCTTTTCTCCTACAGGTCACCTTCTGTTCAGCCTCAGAGATCTGCAGCCCTGCAGACATAGTATTTTTTTCAAGTCATTCCAAATTCCTATTCAAAGGCTCAATCCTGCTTTCTAGAGTTTTCCTGTGATAAGAGATGGCTTTGTCAATGGGCCAGAGGTTATGCTTCCAGTGTTCAACAGAGAAACTGCACTGGGCACACAATACCTCTAGGTCCTTCACCCAGAAAAGGGTCACAGGCTGGCCTTGTTTCTGACACAGGTGCCTTCCTCCTGCCTCTTCCTCTTGCTCCCTCTGATCTGCCAGGCCTTGGCCACTTGAGTCAAGTTCTGCATCAGGGCATTCCTCTCAAAGCTCCTCTGTGGAAGGCAAACTCCTCACACAGGGCGGGGAAAGCTGTCCTGTAGATCCTTCCAGGGCTGTTCCTCCAAGTCTTCACTGGATACAGATGTGGGTTCACCGGCCTGCTGTGCTGTTGGTTGTTACCGACATCTAACAAACCCAAACCTTAACTTAGCTCAGAGGATGAGAGCAACTCAGAGCTGTAGCTGCCTGAACTCAAGGTTAATGACTTCCAGGAAAGCAGACACAGGTATAATGGATCTTTACTCCTTCAATGCAGAACCGAAGATCATGCACCATCCCAGTGATGACCCGGTCAGGATAAGCTGATTACCAGAGCAGGTTATCCTGAAGGAATCCCGGAGTGGTGTTTCCCAACAAGGTCTGCGGAGTCCAGAAATATTATTTTTAATTTAAATAAAAATTTTAGTTAGCATGTCAATGACAAGGTTTCATTATGACATTTTAGTTTTTGTGCCTACTCCCCACTCCTGTAGAAGTTGCCTTTTCCCTCTCCTGGTTTTCCCTGTCTCGTTTCCTGCTCTCTGCCCACACTCACTCCCAGAAACATCATTTGTTATTGGTCTTCAAAGCCTGGGATTAAATGACTTAGTATGGGGGCTGGAGAGATGGCCTAGCGGTTAAGAGCACCGACTGCTCTTACAGAGGACCTGGGTTCGATTCTCAGCACACACATGGCGGCCGAGAACCGTCCGAAACTCCAATTCCAGGAGAACTCCAGTTCCAGGGGAATCCGACACCCTCTTCTGACCTCCGCGGCATTGCACGACATGGGTGCACAAACTTGCATGCAGACAGTACATTCATACACATACGGAAATAAATAAAATTAATTTAAAAATTTAAAAAAAAAACAAAGATTTGCAAATTAATTAATTAAAAAATAAATAAATGACTTAGTATGTTATTTTTGAGTTCCATTTACTTCCCACAAATTTCATTATTTCATTTTTCTTTATGGAAGAATAGAATTCCATTGTATATGAACTACATTTTCATTATCTAGTCATCTGTTGAAAGACTTGTAGGATGGTTCAATTTCCTTGTTGTTGACACTACAGTAACAATAAACACACCTGTGCAGATATCTCCATGGTAGGACATTGAGTCCTATGGCTTATGACCAAAAGTGGTATTTTAAAAACTGTTTTAGTTTTTTTTTCCATACCAGTTTCCAGTCCACCAACAGTGAATAAGGAGTCTTCTTTCCCAACATTCTCTCTAGCATTTGTTATTTTCATTTTCTTGATGATAACCATTTTGACTGGGTAAGATGGAATCTCAAAGTAGTTTTAATTTGCATTTCCCTTATGTCTGGGAATGCTGAACACATTGAAACATACTTATTGGTCATTTGTTTTTCTTCTTTTGGAAACAGTTTGCTCAGCTCACTGGCCTGTTTATCTGTGGGAGGGGGTTGTGTTTAATTTTTGAAATTCTACACATTAACCACTGGGTTCCCTTCCCCTCTCCACCCCTGATCTGGACTATAGCCTGGCAAAGATTTTTTGCCATTCTGCTTGCTACCTGTCCATACAGCTGATAGTTTCTTTCACTGTGCAGGTTTTAATTTCCTATCAGTCCATGGGTCCATTTCCTGTGCTATTGTGCTCTATTCAGAAAGTTCTTGTCTGTATCTACAGCCTGATATGTTTTCTCTGTTTTCCCTGCATCAGCTTCAGCATTTCAGGTTTTAGATGAACATTTGAAATGATTTTATGAAGGGTAAGAGATATGAGTGCCATTTCATTCTACTGAGGGTAGATATACAATTTTTGATACATTTATTGAATAGCTTTTTGTACAGTGTGTGTGTTTGACATATTTGTCCAACATTAGGTGGCCATAGATATGTAGGTCTACATATCTGTTTCTGTGCCAATAGCAGGATCTTTTTGCTACTATGTCTCTATGGTACAGTTTGAGGTCAAGTCTGTCAATGGTATTTCTCCTTTGGATTTCTTTGGTGATCTGTTTTGTTGTTGTTGTTGTTGTTTTGTTTTGTTTTGTTTTGGGGTGTGTGTGTGTGTGTGTGTGTGTGTTTCCATATGAATTTTAGACTTATTTCTACTAGGACAGTGAAGAATTTCACTGGATTTTTTATGCTATTGAAGTGAATGTGTACATTACTTTTGGTAATATAACCATTTTCCACAATACTAATTTCCATTGTTTACTGTCTTCCTTCATTTCTTTTTTTTTTTTTTTTTTGGCATTTTAAAGTTTCATTGTATAGATCTTTCATCTCCTTGGCTATGTTTATTCCTAGATATTTTACTTGATGCTACTGTGAATGGGATATTTTTCATATACCAATTTGCTATTGGTATATGTAAAAGCTACAGGTTTTTGCATGCTGATTTTATAGCCTGAAACTTACTGAAAGTATTTAGCAGATGTGAAAGTTTTCTACTGGAGTCTTTTAAGTATAGGAAATAAGTAAGCTGTCTGCAAATAGGGATAGATTAACTTCTTCATTTCTAACTTCTCACTTATACCTTTCTCTTGCTTTCTTCTTCTAGCTAAGACTTTGAGCACCATAACAAAGAATAAGATTAGAAGACTGTGGGTATCTTTGTCTCAATCCAGTATAATAATTAGTATGATGTCAGTTATAGAACTGTCATAAACAATCATCATTATATTGAGGTATGTACCATTTATTCCTAGTTTCATCGGGACCTTTATTATGAGGATATTGACTATTAATGTCTCTTGCTATAATTGTCAGTTCCTGTGTGTCCTTTTATGTCCTTCTGTATTCATTTTTATGAAAGTGGGAGCCCTAAGAGTTTGTGAATAAGTATTTACAATAATTGTAACCTCTTGATGAATTCATCTTTTTTTTTTTTTTTTTCAGTATGTGTATGAATGCACTGTCTGCATGCAAATCCATGCACCCGTGTCGTGCAATGCCGCGGAGGTCAGAAGAGGGTGTCAGATTCCCCTGGAACTGGAGTTCTCCTGGGATTGGAGTTTCAGACAGCTCTCGGCAGCCATGTGGGTGCTGGGGATCGAACCCGGGTCCTCTGCAAGAGCGGTCGGCGCTCTTAACCGCTAGGCCATCTCTTCAGCTCCGAATTCATCTTTTTATAAGTATATAGTGGCCCTCTTTTTCTTTTCTGACTAGTCTTGGCTTGAAGCCTATTTCATAAACTATGAGAATAGTCATGCCACCCTGTTTATGGCTTCTCTTTGCTTGGGAGATTGATTTCCAGCCTTTTACACTCAGTTGTTTGATGTCTTTCCTAGTTACATGAGTTTCTTAGAGACAAAAGATAGTTATATCTTGTTTTTTAATCCAAACATCTGGTCTGTATCTTTTAATTCATAAATTGAAGCCATTTGCTCCCAAGGTTATTATCACTGTCACTGGTGATTTTGTTGGTGGTTGTTCTGATTCACTGGTTTTAGTAGTTCTTTTCTTTCTTTCCTGGTAGTGTTAAATGATTTTTGATTTGTGGTTTGTTGTGGTGAACATGACTGATCCCTCCCTAGATCTCCTCTGTTCATCTGTTCCTCTCATGAAATGTATTCTTTCTCATGTTCTGGTGGATGGAGCACTCCTCCTCCTCCTCTTCCTCCTCCTCCTTCTCCTCCTTCTCCTCCTCCTCCTTCTCCTCTTCCTCTTTCTCCTCTCTTCCTCCTCCTCCTCCTCCTCCTCCTCCTCCTCCTTTTCTTCCTCTTCCATTTCCTCCTTTCCCTGCTTCCTCTCCTTTTTCAGATAGTGTATATTGTAGTGCTCCTTTAGAAAAACTTCCCTTTATCTTGCTGGCACACACCTTTAATCTCAGCATTCGGGAGGCAGAGGCAGGAGGATCTCTGTGAATTCAAGGCCACCCTGTTCTACGTATCGAGTTGCAGGCCAGCTTGGGCTACAGGGAGACCCTGTCTCAAAAAGACACACACACACACACACACACACACACACACACACACACACACAAAATCCTCAAAACACTGAAAACAAAACTTTCTTTTATATACTATGTATAGCTTTCCTTTTCAGAACACTCTGTAATAGCTGGGTCCATCCTCCCATTTTTTTTTTTCTTGTCTTCATAAGAACTTCTTTTTCTACCGTGTTCCTCCTTTTGTTGCTAGGATACTAAATTCCAGATATTTCACCAACATGCTGTTTAAAAAGTACTTAAACACAACACATTAAATTAGCATATTGATAACTGTAATAACAAGATTGCCGAAGGATGATGTTCATACTCTTAAGAGAAACACAACAGAAATTAGATTTACAAAGATAAATGGATTTGCATTTTACTTATTTATATGTAATTTTCTTAATTATTCTCAGAGATATAGCCTCATATTTATAAAACCACAGTAAACTTTACTTCTAGTGAAAATATAATTAAAATGTAGCCTTTATATGTATTCAATTAGAATAGGTAATTTAAGGCAAACTGCTTTGATTAAAAATTTTAATGATTTCAGGGGCTGGGGAAATGGCTCAGATGTTAAGAGTGCTAGCTGGTCTTGCAGAGGAGTGGGTTCAAATCCCAACACCCAAATGACTTCTAACAACCATCTGTAACTCCCTTCCCAGGGGAATCTAACACCCTCTTCTGATCTCCACAGGGATTGCCTGGCATAGGTACACAGATGCAGACAATACACTCATACACATTAAAAATAATCAAAAAGTAAATTCATTATATTTTTTAATTAAATGATTTTAGTTACACACTTTGGGGTAAGGACAAAATGAAATTTTTTAAAAGGCCAAATAAACAAGAGCTTACTCTTTGAGCACGGACTTTCTCAGGTACAAAGTGGATACTTTTGAAGCCAGCCTGATGTCAAGACTAGTGACCAAATATGTTTTACAAGAGGAAAGTTACTGATTTTATCCTTTTCTTCCATACCAGCAAATATGAGTACATTGAATCTCCTAGGTAGACTCAGAAAGATATGAAGAAAAAAATGGCCCCCACCCAAGTAATTAATCCTACTCTGCAAAAAGAATGTATGAGAAGAATGTCATGATATGGCAATATGAATCACTAAAAGATATATAGGATATTGACTAACATATGCTTTTATTTATAAAGGTTTCATTTATTTTTATTTTATTATTTTATATTATTTGTATGAGTGTTTTACCTGCTTATGTAAGTACACCATATGCATGCAATGCCTGTGGAGATCAGAAGAGGGTGTCAGATTCCATGTAAGTGGAGTTAAAGATGGTTGTTAGCTGCCATGTGTCTTGTTGGGAACCAAACCCAGTTCCTCTGCATGAGCAGCCCGTGCTTTTAACCCTTGAGCCACCTCTCCATTCCCACTATTTCATCATCTTTGCTTTGTAGCAAAGCACAAAGGTGAAATACTGTCACCTTGTGAGTCTGTTGTAGTGGAATGCTGTCTCAGGGTTGGGTTTTGTTTTGTTTTTTTGACACTTTTCTCTGTTTTGTAGACCTGTTGGAGTACATGCAGCCTCAAGTTTATAATCCCCACTGTTTTGTTTTATTTTTATGTAAGCTTTCCTCAGAGCTTGTCTTCTCTTGGATTAATGCTCAGGGGGAAAGCTGATTGCAGTAATAACTGCTCCAGTGCTAGGTTTAGAAGAAGATACAAGAGCAGTACAGAAAATACTATAATTTAGATTTGAACCAAAGGACAGATTTTTACAAAAACCTTTTCCAATGAGAAAAAATGATATCAATTGAACAAAAAGCATAAATGTGCACATTAAAAAATCAAAACTGCTGGGCATGGTGGTGCACACCTTTAATCCCAGCAGGCAGATCTCTGTGAGTTCAAGGGCAGCCTGGTCTACATAACAAGCTCCAGGCCAGCTGGGACTAAAGGGAGACCCTGTCTCACAAAGACCAAAAATAAATAAATAAATAAATAAAAATCAGGGGCTGGAGAGATGGCCTAGCGGTTAAGAGCGCCGACCGCTCTTACAGAGGACCCGGGTTCGATCCCCAGCACCCACATGGCGGCCGAGAACCGTCTGAAACTCCAATTCCAGGAGAACTCCAGTTCCAGGGGAATCCGAGACCCTCTTCTGACCTCCTCGGCATTGCACGACACGGGTGCACAGACTTGCATGCAGATAGTACATTCATACACATACAGAAATAAATAAAAATTAATAAAAAAATTTAAAAAAAATCAAAACTATCTTTAAAAAAATATCTAAAGTCACATATGCATATAAAGATAGACCTGAGGAGAAAGCTCAGTTATATTTGTCATGCAAATATGGGAACCTGTGTTTGATTCATGGCATCCATACAAAGCCAGGTGTGGTGGCATGTGCTTATAAACCGAGCACTGGGGGCAGAGATATGCAGATGCTTGGGGATAGATGGCTAGAGAGCGTATGTGAGCGGATGTCAATCAGCAATTCCCAGGACCAATGAGAAACCCTGACCCAAAAACCCAAGATGAGTTGCTCCAGAGAAACGCCACACAAATTTGATCTTTGTGCTCCATGTGCATGCCCCTCTCCCCCCGTGCATGCACGCACCCCATACATGTGCATGCCTGTACTTGCATGCATCAAGGAAAAATTAAAAATAAAAGATTAAAATAATATAAACACAAATTGAGTAACACAATGAAAGAGAAGGTGTGCTCTCAGCTTCAGCTTCCTCCTGGTTGTGGGGAGAGCTGGCCTCTGTGTTTACCTTAGCTCTGTCCCTGAGGGTGCTGTGTCAAGTTCCACTGCACTTCCTGGGCCCCATAGAGCTCCTTCTCCCCGTGGCTAGGTCTGGTGTCTATTCCCACCTGCCTGGTCACCAACTGTTCTTCTTTTGGTATCTTTAACTCTGCTCTGAGATGTCAGCTTCATCCTAAGACTGAATTTCCTTAAAGAGAAAATACTGATTCTGGAGAGAGGAACTAGGAACTATAGTTCCTCTCTCCAGAATGCATCTTTCCCTGCCCTACCCTATAACTCCTACCAATGAGAAAGGCTTAGATTGGAGACAGAGAGCGAGAGGCCATCCATAACAGACTCCAGATTATAATGTCCCTTCTGATATGTTCTGACACCTAGAGACAAGTTTTAGACATGCTGTAGGTGCTGCAGAGGAAGATTCCTTATTGTTGGGCATCTTCTGTGTTAATCGCACAGTTTATTAAAATAATGTAATCCTGTGGGAAAATACAGTTTGGGTTAGGTGTAAATGGGCTAACTTTACAGCCAGCATCTCCAGAAGGGATAGGTAGAAGTCATGAGACTTTGCTAACCCCACCCCATCGTGACCCACCAGCATCTGATGCAGGGTCTGATATTGGCCCTAAGTGATGATGTCATTTGGCCTACAAAAGTGACTTGCAACATACAATAAATAGATCTTCATTATCACCTGACAAGATCTCCGGGTCTGTTACTGTGCACCTGTGTAGGCCGAAGCAGGCATGAGTCTCAAGTGTGCTAGTGGGCCTGGAAGGAGGTCTATCAGCACCAGCCTGGTGTTCTAGCAGTTTGGCTGGATGGAGGCCAAGCAGGTCACCAGCCTAGAGAGCAGTTTGCAGGCTAGGGAGAGCCAATCAGGTGCTAGGCTGAAATTCAGACCTGAGAACCATCAACTCCTGGATTGGTGAAGGAAGCATGGCCAGGCGGGATAGTGGTCCACCATCCCAGGCTAAGAACTTGAGAGAGGCAGGAGCCACTCAGGTTGGGCTGCACACGGCAGCCTGCTGGCAGCCTATGCCAAGGTGCCAGCTCCCCAGATAGCTGCGGGTGGCTAACACTCCCCTCCTCGGCAGGAGTGAGTTACATCTGACTGCAGGAACACATACTACATAATACGGTATTGAGAGTGATTTTCAATAAGGCCCTTAGCTGTTATTTTTATTTTATTTGAAGTTCACCCTGCCAATCCAACATCAATGAAGGGGGAAGCAAAGAATCTACAGAATGGAATGACACTGAGTTTTATAATTGAAACATGGATATTTTGACTGAGTTATTCAAGCAGGAAATGCTTTTGAGCACCCACTTCTTACTGGGTATTTCTCTCCTGAGTGAGCAGGTGACAGGTAGCAGCCAGAAAATGTTCCTGGTCTGGAAATGCTTAAGCCATAGAAGAGATTATGGTGAGGTCAGCAGATCTGGATAGCAAGTGCAACTTGGAGAGGGGGAAACCGCGGCTCCTACGGGCATGCATGGGCGGGGACCAAGCCTGGGCTTAGGGAAGCATGAAGACTTTATTAATTAGATACAAACATCTGGGCAAAGCCTCGAGGAGTGGTCAGGAGAAGAGGTGGGAAAGGAGCCCCCTCCCCCCCAGACAGGGAGAACACTGTGAAAGAACCAGGGTTGAGAGGCAGCAGGTGAGATTTGGAGCTAAGCTGCCCAGTGTTGAACCCTGGCCCTCCCAATCTTCAGACATTAGACAAGTCGTTTCAGTTTTCTGTGCCCACATGAAACAGGGATAAGAAAAGCAGTTGCTGCATGAAGTTTTGCAATGATTTAGCAAGTTAATATTAAAACAACAGTTTGTTACATAAAACGTGATGTCTTACATTAAGAAACTAAAATAATATTCCGGCATTAACATCAATCAACAAGAAGTGAAAAGAATTTGCTCTCTAATTCACCTGCTCAAAGCAGCCATTCTTACTCTCTGACCTTTGTCGCAATGGCACAGCACAGCATAACTACCTTGCTCTGTCCTTCTTGGCCTGAACTGCTGGTCAAAGCCCAGGACAAGGAGTGAACAGTCAGATAGTGAGGGAGGACAGGGAGATGGCAGTCAGCAGATGAGTCTGCATGAAGTGGTCAGTGAGGATCCAGGAGACACAGGCATGTGCACACTTCAGAGAAAAGTCAAAGCACAACAGCAATGGAAGCAAGTGGCCAGAGAGACTGCCAACGCGTCCCTGCAACAGCCTCCACACACTAAGAGGCCAAAGTCCTCTGGGAAGTGTTAGGTTGAACTGGACCCCAAGATGGGGTCACTCCTGACCAACAGCATGGGGACCACAACCCAGGAGACATTCCAGGAAACGAACAACTAACTCACCCTAGTTTCTCAGTAACCTCCTGACTCCTGTTTTGTATAATACAACTGCAATTATCCATTGCAGCTAATTTTCTGTAGCAGCCAGCTGAAAAACCAAAAAACACCTCATCAAAACTACCCCCTAACTGAAACCCCTCCCTTACTCACTAAAAAACCTGTATAACTCAGTCAGATGTGACAAGAGTTTCCTAGTCTCTCCATGAGGACTGCCCAGCAGCTCTTTTATCTATTTTAACATCTCAAAAGTTTTGATCTTACAAAACTTGGTTGCAAGGATGACAGGAAAGATGAGAGATTGCATCAGAGTATAGGAAGATTAAGAGACTCATCACTGGGAAGGAGCCCAGTTACTATCAGATCAGAGCAAGAGGGTTTCTAAATGGGCTTGGCAAAGCTACTCCACGATATATCCAGCTTCTACATGTGAGTAGTGTCTGTGTGCTGGCAGTGTGCAACAACAGAGTCCTAATGAAGGTAAGGGCAAGGTCTTAGTTTAAAATATTCAGCATGTCCATAGCATAATACAAAAGACCCAGAAATGCCATTATATAGAATATTATTAACCACTTAAAAGGAATGGGTGGTATGTGCTTCAACACAGATGGACTTTGAAAACACTATGTTCAGTGAGAAAAACCATATCATATATTATATGACTCAATTTATATGAAATATCCAGAAGAGGCAAATCAATAGGAACTGAAAGTACATTAGCGATTGTCTAGGGTTAGGGAGTTAGGAGGAAAAAGAGAGTGATTGTTAATGTTGTGGGGTTTCTTTCTGAGTGATGAAATCTTTCTAAAATTGATTATGGAAGTGATTGTAGCACTCTGATTATACTGAAAAAAAAAAAAACCATTGTCTTGTATACATTCAGTAGACCAAATGTACATTGTATGGGATATCTCAATAAGGCTAATACAAATGTTACTAGCCTTAGTAATAATAAAAGTAAGTGAAATAATAAAGGCAATAAATAAATAATGGTTCATTAGCTGAATAGGGAAAGTGATTAGAATTTCGAAAGATATGTTCAGTGTATAATGAGAGATTCGTTTAAATCAGTGGCTCTGCGCCAGAGTGGAGTTTTGCCTTCAAGGAAGCACTTGGCAATATGTAAACAGTTTTGTTCATAAAAGCTGGGGCAGTGGTGCTACTAGGTCCTCGCAGGTAGAGGCTAGGGATACCAGTAAATACACTGTAGTGCAGATAACCTCTCACAAGGGAGTATTATTCTGCCTAGATTATCAAAATATCAAGGTTGAGAAACCCTGGTTTAATAAAATAAGCAGAGGTCATTACGGAAGTATATTGAGAAGTGTGGCTTTCCACTTAAAACCCTGGTAGTCAGTGGGATTGGCAAGATGATATCCTTGAATACCCAAAAGATTGCTTGAGGAATGGTTAGAGTCAGGGAGGATATGGATAATGGTGACTCAGGAAGGAAGCAGAGGAATTAGAGGTCTTTAAGATATTAACTTGGGAAGGAGAATTGACAGGGTCTGTAGCTTATTTAAAAGAGAAATCAGGAAAAATGAAAGAGGGTCTGGTTGGCAGTCAGACTTCTGGCATTGACTAAAATAAGAAGATGAATGAAAGACATGGCTGAAGGAAGAAAATTAAATTTGGGAATATTGAAGGTCCTGTCAAAATCACTGGAGATGTCTTGTCAGTAACTGTGAATAAGATTATGAGATTAAAGAGTTTGGGAGAACAGAACTATCAGATATAGGACACATATGTGTGGGAATGTGTGTAGCTTCTGAAGAAGACTGTGGGATGTGATGAGGAAGCAAAACTATGAGCAACACTAAGAGACATAGAAAAAGGAAAGGAGACTGAGAGAGTGGGCAGAACCTTCAAGAGAAAAGTGAAACCAGGCCAAACTAGTACTGCGTGGTGTCCTTAGGTCAAAGTAAGATGGTGCCAAAGAGGCCAACAGTGCATGTGGTAAGGTAGGTTTCAGTACCGTGTTGGGAATGGAAGTGGGATGGAATGTGTTGGCAAGTGGATGGGATATAAGGAAATAGCTGCAGCGAATTAGGGGCAGTTCATTGGCAGAACGTGTCCATGTGTAGAGAAAAGATATCAGTGTAGTTGGTAGGGGATTTGGTGGAAGACTCCAGAATGTTTAAATGGTAATTCCAAGGGGCCAACCAGTGTGAGGGGAGATTTCTGAGACAAAAAGGGGGAAATTAAAATGTCAAGGCTTTGGAGAAGGACTGAATTTATTGTTCAACTTAGGTTCAAGAATGATGATTATAGAAGCAGAAGAGGATCATAGGAGTGTGGCATGACATCAGCAAGTGCTCATCCAAAGATTTCAGCTTCCCTGTGATGGAGGAAAGGATGGGACATCTCCTGAGAGTAGGTCAGGGAAGCAGCACAGCTGGAATCTGTGGGGAGTGAAGAGTTTGAAATACATCTCAAAGGTGGAGATTTATGGAATGAATCTTCCAATATGGAAGACTCCATTGAGGGTGAGAACTTAAGTAAGTAATGTGGAAATCAGTTTGTGTGGGAGGGAGGGAGGAAAGGAGGGAGGGAAGGAGGGAGGGAGAGCAAAAAAGAGAGAGAGAGAGAGAGAGACAAGTTAAGAACTGATTGTTTGTTTTTTTTTTTTTTTTTGTGTGTGTGTGTGTGTGTGTATGTGTGTGTGTGTTATTTCCTAACAGTATTCAGCAACTATTTATATACTTGAATAAAACAGAAAGTAGATACAGGTAGAATGAAAACTTTGTAGCCAGATGAGACAAATCTAAGTGTTGGACCACATTAGCTAACCTGGAAAGAGTAGGCAAAAATGATAAGGCACTGATGGATGGGGAGGTCAGCAGATGGCAAAGCCAACAACGAGCTGAATCAGAGAAGCATGTGTTATGCAGATGAATGACCTAGGATGTGATAAGGTCAAGAATGTGCCCATGGGACTGAATGACTTAAACAGAGGAGTAAAGGTCACTGAAGATGAATAAGGTTAGAATTATGAAATGGATTTTCTTCATGCAAGTTGACTTCTCTTGGCAGAAGTGTAAAATGTCTGCCTAGATAGTGCAGATTCTAAATAATGTCTTGTTTCAATTCCTGTAATTTTCAAATCCATAAAGCAAACTCAGTAGTACTTGTTGCATTTCATATATGTCTACAGTTTGTACTTAAGGAAATATTACAAAGAAAGGAAATATTTTAGATGGCCACAAATGATACTGATCATTGTATGCTCCTTAGCACAAGGGTTAAGTATAGACATTATAATCCTTTTGCAAATAAACACTCACTTAATCCACTTCTGCTAAGAGATTTGGACTTGTACCAGAAGAAGAACTGTGAAGATTTTTTTTTCATGTTAAATTTTCTGTTTGGAGAAAGGAAAATATGTACCCCAAGGTTTCTTTTGGGATTAGAAAAAGGCTCCCACAGCTGACATTCAGTATTACTCACCACCATGTGACCACACCAGCTGCTCACTACAAACCTATTCCTGACAGAGCTCTGAATCTATGACTTTAAATCTTAATATGGTACTCTTCATGTTGCTTCAGAATTATTGGGTGCCATTAGACAGATGAGGCTGGTGGGTAGGTTAACTCATACCACCTTTATTTGGCAGTGAGTGACCATTTTATTCAGTTATTCCTTAGGATGGGTGGACCTCTTAGTAGATTCTCTATCACACACGTGTAGTTCTGTCCTTCAGTGATATTGGGGATAACATTGCTTCCTTTTGCATTGGAAGGTCATTCTTTGCTATTGTCAAATAGTCATCATTCTGGTGAAAGTTACTCTGTTCGAAACACATTGTGTATTTCATTGCTCTTCCTTTTTCCCACTGGCACACACATTGTCCTCTTTCTGTTTCAGCTAGGCTCCCCAGCTTTCTATGGGAGAAAAGTGAACTCTACGTGAAGATTGGTACCCCACTTTCCTGAGGCCAACCTGGTGACCTCAACAACTAACATAGGACTCAGTGGGACTCTGCCATGTTGGCCCATGCAGACATAGAGCCCTAGAGCCTGGCCCCTTCACAAGACTGCAGAGCTAGAACTGGATTTGGAGGCTAGCTAATCTTCGATATATTATGTGGAGAAGCAGTTAGAGGCAGAGAGGTCAGGGAACTCAACCAGAAAATGGCAGAAACCACGCTCAAATTCCTATCGTCCTATCATGCCTAATATGGTTTTCTTTCCTTATCAATTTCATTCAGCTCAGTTCTGCATATTTTAACTCTGAATATTCATTTTCCAAACTTTAGGAGATTAGCAAAAAAAAAAAAAAAGTGACTCTGAAGGTTTATGTTACTGGGTGGCACAGATTATAATAGATAAAATGTAGGAGAAAACACACACAAGAAATAAAATCTCACTGTGTGCAGCCTTATGACATTCATCAGACTGCAACTCAAATTGGACAAGACAGCATTATTAATCCCGAGACAGAAAGAGAAGAGAAAGAAGAGAAAATAACACCATTGTGCTGCTGCCCCAAGCAGTGTTTGTCACCTGTGATCACTCGGCTTCTTTGTCTCCAGGATGTATCATCAGCAAGGTGAGACGTTTATCTGAAGCAGTGGCATTCACTGGCCTTTCTCTGTGTTCTGACACCCAGTAATTAAAGTTCACAAGGAGCATGCATTCCCATGAACAGGCTTGCATCTGAATTTGTTGAAAGACAGTTCAGACCTTTATTGGGAGGAAAAAAATTGCAAAGGGAATTTCTATAGGAAGCAGAGGCCTGCCATCCACTTTCAAGTTGGGGTAGTTATAGGGCAGAAAGTCTGGGGAAGGATCTCGAAAGTTTTCCTTTTCTGACTTACAGCTGGCATTGCCTAGGGGTGATCAGTGTGTAGGCAGTTAAGGAACGCCAGACATACATAAACCTCTTTCTCCCTGGCCATTATTTGTGATCCATGGGCAATCAAGAATCTAGAGAAACAAACTGATTTACTTCTAGAAACCAAATTACTATAGTTACTGGAATTGTCACAGTTCAAACAAGCTGAGGAACTGTACACAATGGCTTAGCCCTGGCTAACATTCCTGACTTTTGTTTTTATTAGATAGATGAAGGGTAAGGGACTAGCCGTCATTTTCCACAGCTAGACAAGGGTAGCATCCTCATCGAAGGGTTTTGCAACAGTCGCCAGCATTGAGAATTTTGGAGCAGGATGCTGTGAAGGAAGGGGGGTGGTCTTTCTTCTTCAGTGGTCTCCAAGCCTGCTGGTACATATCTCCCCAACATTCTTAGGTCAAGGGTTGAGACACTAAAATCATTTAGGAGTGGACATTGAGTCAATCTGACTACTTCACCTGCCTTTGGTGATGTAGAGGGATTTAGGGACTCCACTACTGCTTGCTCTTCAACATTGGAGGGCAATCAAGGGGACTCAAACAGATGGAGTTACGTTGTTGCCCGACCATCTGAATGTGGATCAGCTGTAAATGAAAGTGGATAAAACTGAGATAGCAGTGGAGCACAGAAGCTCCGCAAGTCGACACAATCACTACTAAGATGGTAACAGATACAAGACATTTCGACTGTGAAGACCCAGAAATCCAGTTTTAAAGCTATTCACCAATGGGATGGTGATGTTCTGCATAGTCTTAGCCTGATTTTTGTAAACCTTATAAAGGATTCATTAGCCTAATTATCAAGAATATACAAATAGCAGTGTGTTCATGGTTAGGAAAGTCTTGAGAGTCCTTTAATTTGGTTACAGCTGGGGTGGCTCTGATTATTTGACCTAGCATTTCAGTAGCCCATTCACACCTGTAAAGCCTGACCCACTGTTTGTTATGGAGTCGCAACAGAGAGACCACTCACTTGACCACGTGGAGTTTAAATAAAGTTTAATTACAATTATGACAATGGGCCTGACACTCAGCTCCAGAGGAGTGCAACCCCAAGGAGTAGGTTACACAGCTTTTTTTTTTTTTTTTTTTAATCTTTTTTTTTTTTGGTCTCCCTTTAGTCCCAGCTGGCCTGGAGCTCACTCTGTAGACCAGGCTGGCCTTGGACTCACAGAGATCCGCCTGACTCTGCCTCCTGAGTGCTAGGATTAAAGGCGTGTGCCACCACGCCTGGCAGGTTACACAGCTTTTTATAATTACAACAGCCAATCAGAGTTTAACACGATAGTTATAGTCACCAATCAAGGAGCAATGTGCAAAGCAAGCAAGGCAGTTACAGAAGTGGGAGTCGGCAGTTAGAGTGAGCTCCCACGAACACTCAGGCTCTTCCTTGTATAACTGGGGGGGGGGGGTGAAACTTAATGAACCATATAAAAGTGGTTTCTGAGCCCTGGCCCTGAGTTCTTATAATCCTTCATCTCATTCCCTCCTATTGTTGTGAGATCGTCAAATTCTTGACGGAAAGTTCATAAGAGTTGACCCCAGTTGGTCTCTCTGAGGGGAGAGTACTCTCCACTAGGGAGGGAGGATCTATTGGGTCCTTAGTGCCATGAGTTTAATAGAATTTATCCTCTGATTAATAAATCTGACAAGTGAGTTAAGGATGCATGGGCCACGAGTCAGAGCAACCAGAAGGATAAATTTACTGGCAGATCCAGGAAGTACTCAGCTCTCAGCAGAAAAAGAATCTTGCTAATTTAGGGGTCCCAACCCTAAACTGCCTAGCCAATTTTTAGTATTTTTTTATTATATTCCCCTCTGAAGGGGTCATCCCAATTGCCAAGAGGGAAATGGCACTGACCACTCTGACTTCTTTCATGCCGAAAAGGTGTGCAGGGTGTGGCAATTGGGGTACCCCCTGCTCAGTGGTTCTATCCAAAGGACCCCCAAAAATATAGCTATAGAGAGAACAAACTCCTTGACTGGTGCCTGTGAAGGAGAAGTGAAGGCAAGAATAGTTAGGTACATGTTCTAGGCAGGGAACTAGGAGAATTAAGAACAAGGTGAATTAAATATCCAACTTAGAAGTCTAGTAGAATTTTTTGACAAGGGGTTCTGTGGGACTGAGATTTTGTCTGGCTTGAGGCAGAATCTGCAAAACATTGTCTCAGTTGCCTCTGTGAGTTATATAATAATCTCCATGGGCATTTTAAGTAGCTTCTGTGGGTTATCTAGTAGTTCTGTGGGGTGGGGATAATGCAGTATTCCTGCCTCACCTGCTTCAGCAAAGCTCCAGACGCTGAGGGCTTTTTCTTTGATGTATGGAGAAGATGTCACACCTCCAGTTTACTATACACACAACCAGGAGTCCTACCCCCCCCGCATTACTGGCATCAATAGAATGGAGTCGTTTCTGGCATCAATAAATGGAGTCGTTTCCTCCAGGTCTCTAGGAGTCTGTCTCTTTCTTTTCTCAACAGGTCACTTCCCACCATTCCCTCCCCTCCCTGCTTGCGGCTTAGTCCTGGAGACTGTTAACCAGCAGGCCCTGGGAACAGCCCTAGCCCAGGGAGAAGAACATCTAGTGGAAATCAGCACATGCATGATTAAAGGACCACCAGACGTATATTTCAGACAACAGGGTTCTAGAGCATCCATTTACTGTGTTTCTCCTTTTTTTATTTAGCCATGATGTCTGGACTCAGGATCTGCTTTCCAGGCATTTTGACAGACAATTTGAGTTCCCTCTTAAGTAGCTTCTAGACATAAAGAGGAAATTTCATTATTTATCATAAACAATATATCTTTTTGGTCTTTTTGAGACAGGGTCTCCCTGTAGCCCCAGCTGTCCTGGAACTCACTCTGTAAACCAGGCTGGACTTGAACTCACAAAGATCTGCCTGCCTCTGCCTCCTGAGTGCTGGGATTAAAGGCGTGCACCATCACGCCCAGCATAAACAATATTTTATATGACTTTAAGTCTAAGGTCTGGAACCACATTCTTTTGGTTATACTTTCCTTTTGGGTTTATGTCCATACAGTTAGCCCAGATTAACCAAGCTTTGTTTTCTCAAGGTCAGGTAAGGATCTGGTCCTTAGGGGTCACTCAGGTTTGAGAGGGTGAGTTCCTGGCTCCTTCTGGCCTTCCATTAGCAGGTCCGTATACCAAGGACGAAGTCAGGACTTGCTGGACCAGGCTTTCCTTTTGAAACATGAGGAGACTTTCCTTCATGTTGACCTCCTCTTTATAGACTGGACACTGGCTGAGTCCCACTGGGCATGTCTTCATTTCCTCTCTGATTGAGAACCTCCATGACCTCTCTGAACAAGAAGACAGGGGGTTCACAGTTAAACAGGACATTTTAAGAGATGCCCCCATCTCTAGTCCCCTGGGCCTTAGTTGACCTCAAAGGGCAAGGAACAAATTTGTCCTTTGGATCCCATGGCTGAATTGGTATGGACATTAAGTATGGTTGTTAACCATCCAGAAAGGCTAAGTTCCACCAGCCTTTACTGTACTTACTGTATCATATTTAGATAGGGCTTGAACAGAAGCCTAATCAGCTTTGCATAAACATTGACCGGAAGAGAGATTTAACACTATAGGTTAAGCAGGAAAAGCCCATGAGAGAGATTTAAGCAACTTCAGGCCTATGTTGAATGTAGACTATTTACTACACACAGAAGCAGTTTCTTTTCTTTCCCAGACCCCGACATCCTGGTCCACAGATTTCCAATAGCAGAAAACATACCTATTGACAGGAAATAAGCTGATAAAGTTTATCAAGTCCATCCAAACTATCTCCTTCTGCATGCCATTGGTTCAGGGACATAAAATCTAGCTTCTCTTGAGCCAAATTCTCTTGTAATGGTCAAAAGAAATATCAAAAGTTACACTTGCATAACACACAGAGACATAAAGAACATCTTTCAGTGGTCAGATGTAACCCACTACATGCCTATGTCCATTTAATCCAAATCGTAACTGGGAGTCCAGTGCAAGCCAGTAGTGGACTGAAAACTAATAATAACTCTGTATATTTATAATCCTGTCCAGGCCATTAGTAAACTAGCTTAAGTGTTTATACTATTTTGTTTTAGAAATATTTATCCAATTTAATTTAACACAGATATCTCATCCTTTTACTAAACTTTAACCATTTATTTTCTTAATATCATGAGACATCTTAACATTTATAAATAGGCTTACCCTTAATTGAGAAGATTTACTAGGCATTTATTATTTATTCCCATGTATATAGATGGAACAGTTATCTTAAATATATTATAATAAGGTATAAACTGTGAGATTCCTTGGAAACCTTGGAGCAGGTTCTAAATGACCAATTCTCTAAATGTTCAGAGGTGTTTTGCCTAGGCTTGGCAAAGACATGGACCTTGACAAACCTGGCAACCTATTCACTCTGAAGAGGCCCTACCTAGTGATGAAATGTTTCTAAATAAATTACACCCTGGAGCAGAAGTAATTATCCTTTAAAATTAACTAATGTCCTTAAGGTCCAGGATCCATATTATACTTTAACAGTTTTAGTTTATATGACAACTTACTTAAATCAATTTGATACCAAGTAAATTATTGATGATCTTAATAATTGTTCCCTTACATTAAGCATGAATCTATACATTCAAATCGTCCCATAGAATAAATATTATGATTGGTAAACTAGTTTTAAATCCAGAACCTTAACATGGCGATGAAAACTCTAATCAGAGTAAAATATGACTCTTAGTTTATAACAGTTAGAATAATAACATTTAAACCTCACTGTTTATACAGAACTGAGGCCCTCTAGCTGTGGAGTACATTTTCCTATTTTTATTTTAAGATTAATTGGATTTGGGGGTTAGTTGTTTCTGATTCAGAAATTCTACAGTAGTAATAATCTTTTTACATTTTAAAAATGATCTGCGTAGATTTTTGTAAGACCATGTTAGAATCCAGTTGCTGCTCATGAAGCGGCTTACCTCTAACAGTTACTGACAGGCACCCTAGTGGGTCATTATCTGTGAGTGCCTAAGTAACAGACATCCCAATTTCTCACCTGGGAAGTGAGTTTACACAAAAGAGGCATGATCACAATCATCATACTTCCCACCCCCTTCTCATGCCTGGGAACCAGAGAGCTTCAGGCTCTTGACTTGAATGCCCCCTACTCTTAAAAGAATAATCAGCTCCTTCCTCTCCCACAGGTTGGGGCAAACTGGCGAGGGAGAATCCACAGACTGTCACATTGTCTCTAGTGCTGGGGCCTGAACTTACCTCAAACACACCCTTCTCGCACATGCTGTTGTGTATCCATCCATGGTATTAATAGCTTTTTAAATAAACTTATTTCCCAGTAATCTTAGTGTCCTCCTTGACCCCTTTTATGTAAAAACCTAGCATTTTACAAAGTAGAGTGCCCAAACAACCCCTATAATGATGATGCTTTATAAAATTTATATTAAGTGACTATCAATGGTCTGATAGATCTTTAATATTTTATAACTACATTATAGAATTTTTAAAAGTCAAGAGTACTTGATATACATGTACACATACATATTTGCACATGAGATTTTTATTTTAGTGTTCATACTGAACAGAACCACATACATTACTACTAAACATCAAGGGTTTCACTTGAATAAAGCAGTTTTACAAATGCCATTTACATTTTAATATAGTAAATATCCACAACTGAGTTTTAACTTACTAAGAGATGGAAAATGGAATTATACATCCCATTCATACTCAAAGCCAACCATAACCAAAGTTACAATTGTAAGGTTATGGCGCGGTCCCCCCAGAATGAAAGGCCACAAGGTCTAAGTTCTTCAGAGCAAAGTTTAATTCAGGGTAGCCGGGGCTGGGCTCAGGGGAAAGAGAAAGCCAAGCCCAGAATGGCGTCTTGCTTGGAAATTTAAGGGAGGTGGGAGCGGGATTCAGTGGGAGTGTGGGGGAGGGGTAGCGCACTCTGCAGGAGTCTGGAGTCTGGCTTCCAAAAAGGCGGAAGATTCCTGAATAATTGGTGATAGCCCGTTTTAGCATAGCCAAAGGCTGGCCTGGTAGAGCAGGTTCTAGGACCTCCCGTCTTAGGTGTCTCTGCATTCCAATGGGCTTCTGGATCTAACAACCTGACAACAATATGATCAAAACAAGCTAATGATTAAGTTGGGTGTTTTTTTCTTTTTCTTTTCTTTTTTCTTTTTTTTTTTTTTTTGAGACAGTGTCTCCCTGCCAACCCAGCTGTCCTGGAACTCATTCTGTACACCAGGCTGGCCTTGACCTCACAGAGATCAGCCTGCCTCTGCCTCCCAGGTGCTAATGATTAAGTTTTTACTTACAGATAATTCCTTTAAAAGGGCAAAGTAAAGAATAATTTTAATCCATTATTAAAGACCACTTAAAGATTGACAATACCAAAAGCATGAGGTGAAGTATATAGTTTTCATGAGTTTGATTCACCTATAGTTGTCTGCATTCAACTGTCTCCTACAAACACAAGCACATAGCACACAGCACACAGCATACATGGTCAGAGGGAACAGACTGCCAGGCCACTCTGGAACACAGGCCTAGGCTTTGCTTCTTATGATGAAGAAGGGAGGCGAGAAACATAGGAAATCACTGCAGGAACACAATAAAGCCCAATAGCTGTCCAAGGCTGCCCTCCCCGACCCCTTGGAGGCAAGAGACGGGGACAGGCCCAGGCCATCCCAGGAATCAGCTCCTGTAATGCACCCCAGGAGATGCCATGCAGCACCACAACTGACCCAGATGCCAGACTCTGAATGGGACCTGAGCCAGAGAAATGGAAGCACAGCTGCCACTTGGGCACCCCAGGAGCTCAGGAATTCCCTGAGTTCCAAAGACCTCTACCCAAGCCAAACCAAGATTCCTGGGTTTAATTGTTGATGAGAATTATTACTAATTGTTAGTAAAAGACAGTTGATTTGAGACAAAGTTTCCCGGGTAGCAGCTGGTCTGGGATTCAACATGTAGACCAGGCTAGCTTTGAGCTCTCACAGAGGTCCACCTACCTCTGCCTCCACGGAGGTCTCAAAGAAACACAAATCAGACTGAACATCTGAAGCAAAATTGTTTTAAAGTAAACAATTAAAAGACACACCTTAAACAACCATTTTGAAAGCAAACACAAACCAAAAATCATTTTAAAAATATGATCCTTAAACAACCAACTTAGATGTTGATTCCTATAAACAATTACCATCCAAAAGTTGTGAAGCATTTGATAGGCTTAGAGATAAGAAATTTCAAGATGTCTATAGTATCCAAATTTGAGGCCTCTGAATGTATATATATATCTTTTTTAATGTTCACATTTAAAGCGCACGTGTGCATTTAGTCTGGCATGCCAAAACAAAACATAATTCTGTGCACATAAAGGATGGAAAGGAACTTGAAGTGGCCACTTTGTTTGACAGAACCAACATGAGACAATTACAATGACTGAATTGCAAATACACAAGAAAACTTAGACACATGACAAATGTGGCTAAATGAATCTTAGACACACAGGAAAAGTTACCATAAACATAATACATAGTCACCTCCTTTAAATCTGGAAAAAGGGCAGGGGGTCCCTTTCTTCTTCTGTAGACTATGGTACTGGAGTCACTGGCTCATGGGTAGGGTGGGGGCTGAGGGGAGTTTCTGAGCTGCCACCAGCCAAGTAACAATATAGGGAATCTGGTCAGGATGGTGCCTTTCACAGATCAACCAGACCGCTCCCACCTGCTGGGGCTTGAGAAATCCCCTTGGGGCCACCTAGGGAAGACTGGCCATTCCAGTTCACATAAAGTCCTGAGGTGACCAGGCTTCATTTTTCACTTTTGTTTTAAACTCTGGAAAATGAAAGATCATTAGACCCCATGGAGTGGTGGTAGTTAGGGATGCTCCTTGTCCCATACTTCCAACAGCAAGAACACTTAAGAAAAAGTATAGTTCAGAAAATGAAGGAACCATATAAAAGGAGTGTCTCCTCAGACGGCGAGATGGCTGGAGAGATGGCTCAGTAGTTAAGAGCACTGACTGCTCTTGCAGAGGACCCAGGTTTGGGTCAGCACCCACATGGCAGCTAAGAACCATCTTTAAGCTGGGCATGGTGGTGCATGCCTTTAATCCTAGCACTTGGGGGGCAGAAGCAGGTGGCTCTCCATGTGTTCAAGGCCAGCCTGGTCTACAGAGTGAGTTCTAGGCCAGCTGGGGCTATAGGGAGACCCTGTCTCAAAAAAAAAAAGACAAAAAAATGGCATCTGAGAGCATTGTCCCTGAAATCTTACAATCCTTCGTGTCATTGTTCATTTTATATATTATCAGTTATTTTTACTTTTGGCTATACTTTCCTATTGGGTGTTTAAGACCACACAGGTGGCAAAAATTAATCATTTGCTTTTTACTATCAAGACCAGTTGAAGGTCTGGTCTTCAGGCTTGGGATCCTCTGGCTTTTTTAACCTTTCTTTTAGCATTTGTTCCATCTAGGACTGATCCCTCACATAGATGTGTCTGGAAGTTGAAAGACAAACTCTTCGATGAAAAGTTGGCAAAAAGAAATGGAACTGACTTCCCTTCTCCCAGCTGCACTGGAAAATCAAATCTGTGATCCTGTGGTTGAACATGATTGTGATTCAGAAAGACGCCCCAAATAGAGCATGAGAATGCAGGACTCTAGGACAAATCAATGTTAGTGGAAGGCCCTGGATCGGACTCTGAAATCTATCCAGCAGGAACCCTGTGCAATGTTCTTAGAGGAGGACAAGCTCAAATCTCCAGGGTTCATCTGCCTGGAAACCGAAATTGGAAGCTAATATATTCCACAGGTCTCCCGGGGTAGACTGCTTGCTCTCTGGGGTTTTGGCTCCATTTTGCACAGGCTTCACATGCTCTCTGGTGTCAGGAAGAGCCAGAAGTCTCACTGAGTTCCTGCTCCTCTCTCATGCTTAGGTTGAGACTGCAAAAGTGAAAAAGACCATCACATCAGTGACGTAGCCGCGCTACGCGCTGTCTCTTCAGCTTTGCATTCTAATGGCCCTGTGCAATCTGTCTCCATTGTCATAGCTCTCTCCCTTTGCTTTCAGGGTTAATTAAATTCATACATTATGATTGTGGCTGTCTCTATCCATCAAAAGGTAAGCCAGATCAACTCAGCCATGATGATGGGACAAATGTTGGCTGTTCTTGTCTTCCGGAATTACCCAATGGAAGAATGAACACAAGTGGAAGCTGAAGCACCTTGCTTCAGTACTGCCTCAGCTACTCATATTGATAGGCATTTTACTCAGTGTATTTTAATATTATTCACCTCCACATAGAACTATGTAATATGAACTTCCAGAGATAGGCCTGGACACCTCATTTTACAAAGCTAAAATTAGATATATCAGTTAGAAATATTCTTTGATGTGAGCCATTGGCCACTGGGTTATTATAGGGACCATGTACACATGGAGATAAAGTACATTGTAAGAAGTGAAGTTATCTAAATGCTGCTATTCATTTTATCTTTCACATTTTTCCTCTCCAACCACAGAGACAAATGTTTTCTTGGTCTAAATAGCTTCTTCTTTCCCCATGTGAGTTCTGAAGCCTTGAAACATTGTGTTCAAATTTCTCTTATCCAAATACCATTATTCAAAACCTTTTCCTATTCTTTCTTTCTTGAAATGATATTACCCAGTGATTCATCATTATGATCCATATCTAAATTATATTGTTATACATATCACTGAATCTAATGGAAAATGTAATGTTATTTCCCTAATACAGACAAAAATATTAAAGCTCAAGAGGTTAAGTGCTCAGTAAATGTTGGAATTTATGCCTTTTTCTTCTAATTTAAGTCCATTGCTTTGTCCTCTAGTAATAAATAGTATTCTACTTTACTTCTCCATTGCCATGACAAAACACTCTGACTAATACCAACTTGGGAAGGAAAGGGCTTATACATCTTACATCTTTGGGGTTACAGTTCATCACTTTGGGAGCCCAAGGTAGGAACTCAGGGCAGGAACCTGGAGGCAGGAGCTGAAGCACAGGCCATGAAGGAATGCTGCTTACTGACTTGCTCCTCTGGCCCATGCTCAGCCTTCTTTCTCTCTCTCTTTCCTCTCTCTTTCTCTCTCTCTTTCTCTCTTTCTCTCTTTCTCTCTCTCTCTCTTTCTCTCTCTCTCTCTCTTTCTCTGTTTCTCTCTTTCTCTCTTTCTCTTTCTCTTTCTCTTTCTCTCTTTCTCTCTTTCTCTCTTTCTCTCTTTCTCTCTTTCTCTCTCTCTTTCTCTCTCTCTTTCTTTCTTTCTTTCTTTCTTTCTTTCTTTCTTTCTTTCTTTCTTTCTTTCTGTCTTTCTTTCTTTCTGTCTTTTTGATGCAGGGTCTCCCTTTAGTCCCAGGTGGCCTGGAGCTCGATATATAGACCAGGCTGGCCTTGAACTCACAGAGATCCACCTGCCTCTGCCTCCTGAGTGCTAGGATTAAAGACATGCACCATCACACCCAGCTCAGCCTGCTTTCTTATACAGTACGGAACAACATGGGGGGGTTGCACTGCCCACAATGGACTGGGCCCTCCCACATCACTCAACAATCGAGAATATGCCCCATAGATATGGCCACAGGTCAGTCCAATAGAGGAAATTCCCTAATTGAAGCTCCCTCAACCCAGGTATGTCAAGTTGACAACTAAAGATATTCAGCACAAATAGCAAATAGGCTTTGTTTACAATTTACATGTAAACCATTAGAAAAAAAAGAAGGAAAAGAATGAACCTGTTATGGAGGAATCAGAGGCCAACTGCCAAAGTTGGGTAAGGAGAAGGAGTTTATTTCTTTAAAAAATTTTTTTTATTTTTTATGTGTATGAGTATACTGTCTGCATGTAGGTTGGTGCACCCGTGCCATGCAGTGCTGTGGAGGCCAGAAGAGGGCGTTGGATTCCCCTGGAACTGGAGTTAACGACAGTTCTTAGCCGCCATGTGAGTGCTGGGAATCGAACCCAGGTCCTCTGCAAGAGCAGTCGGTGCTCTTAACCACTGAGCCATCTCTCCAGCCCCGGGAATTTATTTCATGCTAGGGTCTTACCCCATGGATCATTCCATAAGGGAGTCAGCACTCACTCGACCAAATTTTGGGGGGGGGCTTTTATATCTATTTGACAAATGCAAGCAAAGAACAAATAACACATAAGTGGCATTGAGTAAGTGGTTTACAGATAACATATGGGCACCGCAAAGGTTAGAGGAATGTGACATCCTAGGGACTTCCATCCTGAGAAAAGATTACCAGAATGTGGCACCTTTGGGAGACAAAGACTTCTATCTTAGATAACCGCAGATGGCAGAGGGGGAAGACTCCATTTTATCTTCTCCGGTTCAGTTTCCTGTCTCAGAGCTTTTCCTAAAGTTCTTGATTACCGTAACATTTCAAGGTCTTTTAGTAACCAACTGATGTGTTTTCCTATTATAAACCTTAAAGAAGCTGTGGATTCTTTCCTGTGGTTCAGAGGCTTGATGATTGCAGTTGTGTGTTTAGAAATTTTAACAGCTTATAGAGTTCTTCATTTCATCTTCAGATATTATGAGCTGAGTAGAGAACTGATCTTAATTGCGTGAGAGTTGGCTCCTGTCCCAGGGAAAAGCACCTGGGCAACCCAGCCTCTCTGGCACTGCCAACAATGTGGGCTATCTTCCCATAAGTAGAAGGGAAGCCACCATGGAAAGAATGAATGAGATAGCTTCCATCCCCGTGTTGAAGGCTGGCAGCAGCTGACAGGGAGGATTTTCCATCCCAAGGTGACATCTGAGTAACATTTGAGTCTGTCATGTCTGACTCAAAAAGGAGTTCCTTGATGACAGACCCTGTTAAGGAGAGTTGATGGCCCTGGGTGTTTTGTGAAAAGAAAAAAGTTTCCCCTCCTCTGTCAGAAGCACAGGCTTTCCCTTATCTTCACACTGAAAGCCCAGGCGTGCTTCTGGGGATAACACTCTTGGATGTTTAAATTCTCAGTCTTGTCTTCAGTAAGCCTCCACAGCGTGTCAGTCATAGAGTTTCTATCCTACCAGAGGCAGTTCCAGTCATTGTCTGGGATTGGGGTCTGATAGTTCATGAGTCTGTGCTCCATTTGTCTTTCTAGTTGTCTGGAAGCAGCTTGCCTGGGACCTTGATTGCCAGTAGGCCTGGGAAAGGCTGGAAATCTCCAGTCCATTCAGTGTTTTTCTTGTAAGGATAGAATGATGATTTCTTCATTACAAGTCAGAATAGAAACTGCCTTTTTCATAGAAAAAAAGAAATGAAGAAAAGTAAAGTGAGTTGTTTTTTGTCTTGGTCAGGGTTCTTTTGAAAATCCAGACTGTGGCCAGCCTAGGCTAGATGAGACTGAGCTCAAAAACAAAAACAAAAATATATAAATGATACTAAATAAATAGAAACAATTACAGACACATAATCTTGGCTCAAGTGGAAAGATGGTCCCTGGGGACAGGAGTAAAGACTAGATATGTGAATTAGCACTGTAAGTGTTCTGGTTTGTCTTTCATTGCTGTGACAAAACACTCTGACTGACACCAACTTGGGGTTCATCACTTAGGGAGCCCAAGACAGGAACTCAGGGCAGGAACCTGCAGGCAGGAGCTGAAGCATAGGCCATGGAGGAATGCTGTTCACTGGCTTGGACCCCTGGCTCATGTCCAGCCCGCCTTCTTATACAGTACACAACAACCTGCCCAGAGTGGCACCACTCATTGTGGGCCAGGCCCTTCCACACTGCTTGACAATCAAGACAATACTCCACAGATGTGGCCACAGGCCAATCCAATGGAGCCAATTCCCCAATTGAGGCTCCCTCAACCCAGGTGTGTCAAGTTGACACTAAAGCTATCCAGTACAATGGAGTAAAGACTAGATATGTGAATTATCACTGTAAGAAATCTCAAAGATCTGCATTGGCCTGCTTCTTTTCTGACACTCTCCTGGAGTGGAGGTGGTGACAGATCCTGCTTCCAAGGGGTAAATGTTTACCACAGCGTTGAACCAGACACAGCACAGACAGATGTGACTCTGGCTTTAAGTTCACCTCTGCTGAAAAACAGGAAGTGACTGTGATGAGCTGGAGTCAAGGTTCATATATAGTGCCTTCAGGTGGCCAGAAAGCCCAGGTGGGTCATCTCTCCTTTCTGGAACTCAGTTTTGTTCCACATCATGGAGGTTCTTTGTACCCCAACATTTCATATGGTTGTCTATTGAAGTTGACCCTAACATCTCAGAGACAGGCCTCGGTGTGCCTGTAGCTAAATAGGTTTTACAGGAATTGTGAAACAAACTGCCCTCTGGACAGTTGAAAGCTATATCTCCATATTTTTCAAGGCTGATTTTAGCATGATCTCAATTCTTTTGGATGGTTTCTTAACTGACTTAACTGAGAAGCTGTTGGCTATAGATTCATACCTTATTTCCCTTCTTGCTCACCCTGCATGGTAGGCAGACATCAAGAAAGACATTGGGCACGTGTGTCCTGGAGGAAGAGCTAGACCTGCCCACGGGAAGTAAACAGTGTGGGGTGAGTTACAAAAAGTGGCCCAGGGTGGACACTGCTCCTGTCACTAGTCCTAAAGGACTACTGTGCTCTCTGAGTACTGAACAAATTCTTTCTGTATTTTTTTTATTTCAATTTTTTTGAGACAGAGTCTTCCTGTGTAGGCAAATGCAGGCCACAGGTGGCTGCCGACATTATCTTAATTGCCCACCTGCAAGTCTGTATCTGACCCCACCCTGTGGGTGGCATCAGCAGTGTGTGATGTATACAGTGTGTGATGCAAGGGGTGTGGGATTGGCCGCTGGGAGATGACGTCATTCTGCCTATATAAGTGATTACTGCATACAATAAAAGGATTCTTCATTACCTTTACCATCCAACACGATCCCCAGTCCCTTATTTCACAAGTCCGTAATTATAAGTCTATCAGACTTGGTTGTTTGCTAGTGGGTGAGACTGGAGAGCAGCACATCAGCCAACAGTCCAAAATTCAAGTCTTGGGGTTGTCGACCCCCTGGTTTGTGGAGTTACTAAGTGACATGAGGTCTTAAGGGGGGGCAGCATCTCCCCTGCCTAAATCTGTGGGGCAACCAGCCACCCGGATTTGGCTATGGTATAAACATTTCCACAGCCAGCTGGTACCTGTGAAAGGTGCCAGTTCTCTGGGGAGAACGCATTGGTGGCAGTCTCCCCCAACAGGATTGAGTGACATCTGACTGCAGAAGCTCCTGACATTCCTATAGCCCCAGATGGCCTAGAACTGACCATGTAGTCCAGGCTGGCTGTGATCTCACAGAGATCTGCCCGCCTCTGCCTCCCTAATGCTAGAATTAAATGTGTGGGCCCCCACACCCAGCTACTAGACAGAACCTATTGATTCATTTTCTCCCTGTTTCCTAATTTTTTAAAAAAGTTCCATTTGAAGCTTTACCAGGTTATATTCCTAACATGTTTAACAAAGACTTTATGATAACTTCAAAAGAAACATGTAACAAAGCAACAACAGCAACAGCAATTGCAAGTACTTCTGTTTGTTAGGGTCAGCCACTCTTTTAATCATTCAGTTCACACAACAGCCTTGTGAGATAGACAGTATCTCAAATTTAGTTAGGAAAACTGAGGCTTAGGGACTTGACCATGGTCCTCCTAGCGGCAAGTGGTAGAACTAGGGCTCAGAATGGGTAATGCAGCCCCAGAACTGTATTCTCCACAAGGGAATGAGTAAATAGGACAAGAAGGGGAAGGTGAGGAGACATGGCTGCGAAGAGGAAGAAGCACACAGAAAAGGAGCACAGATGAACTCTGACAAGAGATGATGGTCAGTGCTTCACAGCTGGAAGCAGTCTCCAGCTTCAGGTCAGGCCTCTCTCTCTCTCTCTCTCTCTCTCTCTCTCTCTCTCTCTCTCTCTCTCTCTCCTCTCTCTCAGGCATTATCTGAGAAGAAATATGGGATTAGAAGACTAGTTATTTGCTAAATGTGCTATTTTAAAGCCAGCTCTGTAATTCTGCTTTTCCTAAGCTCCATGTGTTCCCTGTGGTGTGGGGCTGTGAATAGCCACAGCTACAGCTCCGGAGCCCTGACAACTTTCATTACAGCTAACAGAGGCGTGACTTCAAAGCACCTTTCTTCTCCAGACTGACCTGCTGAGACAATCCTGACCAGAGCCGTGGTCAATCCTGACCAGAGCCGTGGTCCGTCCTAGTGCAAAGAAGCAGTCCTCCGGGACCTTTCAGATTCCCTGTGGATTCTCATTTCCCTGAGAGTGTGGCATCAGAGATATTTGAGAACTAGCTATACTGTTAATGAGGAAGGCTCTTAGGCTGGCCATCATGAACACTGACGGACCCTAGTGAATCCACTCCCCTTCACTCTGAGGAGCTGAGGCACATGCCCATTCAATCACCTTTAAAAAAAAATTACTTTTTTTCCCCCAGAAAATCCTGTAAGAAGTATGTGCTGACTAGTCAAAGAAACTTAAAATGAAAATAAGGGGCTAGAGAGATGGCTCAGTGGTTAAGAGCAGAGGACCTGAGTTTAGTTCCCAGCACCCACATGGTGATGAAAAATGGTCCATAACTGCACTTTCAGAGGATCCAAGACCTTCTTCTGGCCTCTGTGGGTATTGCATGACACGGTGCACTTACAGACATGCAGGCAAAACACTCATACACATAATAAAAATTTTTCTTGATCTTTTTGAGACGGGGTCTCCCTGTAGCTCCAGCTGTCCTGGACCTCACTATGTAGACCAGGCTTGCCTTGAATGCACAGCGATTCACCTGCCTCTGCCTTTGAGTGCTGGGATTAAAGGCATTCAATACCACATCTGGCTCCTTTAACTCTTTTAAATCTACTCTGTGATAGATAGTTAACTTTTAAAAATATGAGAGGGGCTGGAGAGATGGCCTAGCGGTTAAGAGCGCCGACTGCTCTTACAGAGGACCCGGGTTCGATCCCCAGCACCCACATGGCGGCCAAGAACCGTCTGAAACTCCAGTTCCAGGAGAACTCCAGTTCCAGGGGAATCCGACACCCTCTTCTGACCTCCGCGGCATTGCACGACACGGGTGCACAAACTTGCATGCAGACAGTACATTTATACACATACAAAAATAAATAAATAAATAAATTAAAAAAAATAAAAATAAAAATATGAGAGATCTGAGCTGTACCTCTGGCTATGGGTGGAAACTTTCTGAACTGCGAGGAAGATCATACGATGACTATGTAGCTAAAGGCTTGGTTGTAAAGAACTTAGACAAACTGTTTTCCTTCCCCTCTGAGTTAATCCAAATGGGCCCACCAACCTCCTAGATAGGAGAGCATCTGTCAGGAAAGCTGTCGGTCCCAAGTACTTTAGCAAAATAGTACACAGCCTACCTAAACGTGTCAGTACAATCCCCTTTTGGCCATTGCTCACTTTCATCCTCAGGAGTGTTCTCAGCACAGTGGCCTCTCTGCATCATCCTCTTAGTAGGGGCCTAGGGATAGGGGTGATGCATGTTCTATATTACAAGAACACATTTGTACTTCGTTCTCTAGGAAGGAATCTGTACATATAGTAGTAATGGCTTGTTACTCTGACTTAACTTTCAATGCCCTTCATGCTAGATGTCATCCAAAGGACCAGTTCGAGAGGAACAAAGACTCAGAGGCCTTTGTTATGAACCCCCCGTGCCGCAGTGAGGAGACTGAGGACCAGTTCAAGAGGGGCGAAGACTCAGAGGCCTTGCTGCTATGAACCCCCCTGCTGCAGTGAGGAGACTGAGGAGCAGTTCAAGAGGGGCGAAGACTCAGAGGCCTTTGTTATGAACCCCCCCTGCTGCAGTGAGGAGACTGAGGACCAGTTCAAGAGGGGCGAAGACTCAGAGGCCTTGCTGTTATGAACCCCCCCTGCTGCAGCGAGGAGACTGAGGACCAGTTCAAGAGGTGCGAAGACTCAGAGGCCTTGCTGCTGTGAACCCCCCCTGCTGCAGTGAGGAGACTGAGAAACGCACCAGCACCATGAATCTCAGAGACAAGCTGACCACCTGAGCAGAGCGGCGGGACTAAACACGGGAATGCTGACCGCCTTTGTCTCCCCTCTGTGTATAATCTGCTGGCAAAAGAAGAGGTGAGGAGTGTCAGGTTGAGATCCAGAAGCCCAGACACCTAAGACCGGAGGTCCAAAAACCTGCTCTACCAGGCATAGCCTTTGGCTATGCTAAAACGGGCCATCACCAATTATTCAGAAATCTTCCGCCTTTTTGGAAGCCAGACTCCAGACTCCTGCAGAGTGCACTACCCACCCCCACTCCCACTGAATCCCATTCCCACCTTCTCTCTTAAATTCCCAAGCCAGACGCCATTCTGTGCTTGGCTCTACCTCTCCCCTGAGCCTAGCCCCAGCTACCCTGAATTAAACTTTGCTCCGAAGAACTTAGACCTCGAGGCCTTTCATTCCAGGGGGGAGCACGCCATAACCTTACAAGGAGCTTGAGGAATCTTGTGTGACTTGAGGAAGCCATTTTCCCTGTGTCAGTGAAGGTGGAGGATAGAGGTAATCACAATGACAGCTCAGGTCTCTTCCCATCCTGAGTTCTGCATTTCCATTATTCTGGAGTTACCACACCTTAGGCTAAAAAATAGTGGCCTGCATGATCGGGTGCGCATTGCAAAGGGACTGTGATTTCTGATCTTTCTTCTCCCTCTTCTTTCTTTCTGGGTAACAGGCTCCTCAGTGCTTCACATTTCAAATCATACCTTTTTTAATAAAATATTTTTATTGGTGTTTGTGTCTTTCATACATCATTTCTCACTCCAATTTAGACACATTCCCTTTTCCATGACCCCCCCCCACTCCAACCCAGTTCATGCATTCTGCCATACATGTCTTGCATCTTTTTCTCAGTCTTTTTAAAAGTTTTTCTCTGCAGAGGTTTATTGTTTGGGCAGAAGTTAACTGTTTCAGGCAGTTCTTTGATCCAGTCTTTTTGTCCTTGTTGTTCCCTCCCATTTGTATTGCTCCAAAGTATGCCTATATATACGTCACATACATACCAAAATTATGACCTCTAAAAAAGAAACTCTATGCCAATTCCAAAATATGTTTACAAGTTCACATTTTCCCTTTGATTTTATATTACTCTAATATATGAATACATACCCTCCACACATATAACACAATTACGAAGTCTGAAAATAAGTGGTCAGTTAATTCTAGAGCCCATTAAGGGATTCACATTATAACAGCATAGTTGCCTTCAGATAAAAAGAAATATAGCATTAACTTTGCTCAGCTTTCCTTTCAACTTGGGATTTAGTGCTAGCATTCACAAAATGAGGGATACCATTCATTGTTTGTTTTTCCAGCACTGTGTTACATCACTTAGCATAATGGCTTCAGGTACCATCCATTTACCTGCAAAGTTCATGATGTCATCTTTCTTTACCACTGCATAGAACTCCATTGTGTAGATGTACCACATTTTCCCTCTCCACTCACCATCTGTGGTGGTTTGGATGAGTGTCCTCCATAGGCTCTAGGTATTCAGACATTTGTCTCCAGTTGGTGGCGCTGTTTTGGAGGTCTTAGAAGGTGTGGCCATGCTGGGGGAAGTGTGTCACTGGGGGCAGGCTTAGTGAGTTTTAACAAGCCTCTGTGGTCTACATTTGCCCTCTCTGTTTCCTGTGCTCTTTGCGAGATGTGACCCTCGGTTTGCTGCTCCAGATCCAGCCACCACGCCTCCCACCACAATGGACTCTAATTCCCTGGAACCGCCAATCTTAAGCTCAAATAAACTCTTCCTTTTATAAGTTCCTTGGTCTGGTGTTTTATCACAGCAACAGAAAAGTGACTAATACAGTTATTGGACCAGAAGTGGGGTGTTGGCTGTGAAGAACCTGACCATGTGTATGCTTGGAGAAGTGTGGAAGACTTTGGAACTTTGGGCTGGAAAGGCTGTTGACTACTGTAAGCAGAGCTTAAAGGGCCATTCTAGTGGAGGCCTGGAAGAAAGCATGGCTGCAAAGAATGTAGTTCCAGAGGAAAATAAAGACTTAGGCAGCAACCGGGATATTTTGATAAAGAGTCTGGCAGCAGTTTGCCCACAGCCCAGATGCTTGCCTGATGCTAAGTTGAAAAGCAATGGACTGATGTCTTTGGTGGAGGATATTTCAAGACAGCCTAATGTAGAAATGGTGGCATGGCTTTTAATGGTGAATATTGTGCAGCTCTACAGTGAAAAAGAGGAGATGGGGCAGAGGGAAATGCAGAATGTACAGTTTGGATCTGAAAACCGCACTAGGAAGATTAAAGGTGGTGCCAAGGCATGTGAAGGAGAGACTCCCTTTCATAAGGAGATTAAAGCAATTAAGGAGAGGCCTGGAGATTTACAAGTAAACAAAAGAATCAGTACCTTCGGGGCAAGACCACACCCAGCTAATCCTCCAACAAGTCCAGGGCAGAGAAAAGTTGCAAATGTGGTTGGAATGGGCCAGGGTCCATCCCAGGATTGCAGCCAAACTCGGCAGTTTCATTCACATGGTGCTGGCTTTAGAAGCATGAAGTTTGCAGGAGTGAAGGGGTCATCAGTTCTTCCTCCATGGTTTCAGAGAGCCAAAGAGGCCAGGCAGAGTACAGCAGGGGTGTCCCTGTATAGAGAAGGCCCTGATAGGCCATTGCATGAAGCTGTGAATGTGAAGCCTGGTTGGCAGCGGAGACGCCAAGAAGACTTTCGAGATGCCAGACCTGTGAGATATTTGCCAAGGAGAGGTGCATACAGGGAGTGGTACCGGCCTAAGAAACAGATGTATGTTGCAAGCAAAGCTGGAAGAGCTGAGCCATCTAAGCCCTTTGGAAGTCAAGTCCCAGAAGTTGCATGTGGAGCTACAGGACTTGGCGTTTGCCCTGCTGGTTTTCGGTCTTGTTTTGGTCCAGTGTTTCCTCACTATGCCTCTATTCCTCCCTTTTGGAATGGGAATGTGTATTTATTCCACTGTATGTTGGGAGTTTGTAATTTGTCTTTTGATTTTACAGGAGCTTACAGTTTGGGAGATTGGCCTGAGTCTCAGAGGAGACTTTGGACTGTGGACTTTTGAATGGCATTGAGACTGGTACAGACTGTGGGGACTTTTAAGTTTGGACTAAATGCATTTTACATTTTATATGGTCAGGAGCCTATGGGGGCCAGGGAGTGGAATGTGGTGGTTTGGATGAGTGTCCCCCATAGGCTCTAGGTATTCAGACATTTGTCTCCAGTTGGTGGCACTGTTTTGGAGGTCTTAGAAGGTGTGGCCATGCTGGGGGAAGTGTGTCACTGGGGGCAGGCTTAGTGAGTTTTAACAAGCCTCTGTGGTCTACAGTTGCCCTCTCTGTTTTCTGTGCTCTTTGCGAGATGTGACCCTCGGTTTGCTGCTCCAGATCCAGCCGCCATGCCTCCCGCCACAATGGACTCTAATTCCCTGGAACCGCCAATCGTAAGCTCAAATAAACTCTTCCTTTTATAAGTTCCTTTGGTCATGGTGTTTTATCACAGCAACAGAAAACTGACTAATACACCATCCTACCCAATGTAATACACAGATTCAGTGCAATCCCAATTAGAATCCCCACAAGCTTCTTCACAGACCCTGAATAAAGCATCCTAAAGTTCATATGGAGAAACAAAAGACCCTGGAGAGCCAAAGCAACCCTAAGCAAAAAGATCAATACAGGGGAGATTGCCATACCAGACTTGAAACTATATTACAGGGCTATAGTCATAAAACCAGCCTGGTATTGACACAAAAAACAGGCCTGCAGATCGATGGAACAAAATTGAGAATCTAAACCTGAGCACATCCAATTTCAGCCATATTCAACAAAGGAGCCAAGAAGACTCAATGGAGGAAAGACAGCATCTTCAACAAATGGCCTTGGCATAACTGGATCACTACTTGTAGAAGAATAAAACTAAACCCCTACCTCTCGCCATGTACAAAAAACTCCAAATGGATCAAAGACCTCAATATGAAACCCGAAACTCTGAAAATAATAGAAGAAAATGTTGGTAGTAACCTATAAGACATAGGCACAGGAAAAGAGTTTCTAAATCAGACAGCACCTGTGCAAACAATAAGGCCAACAACTGACAAATGCAACCTTATTAAACTCAAGATCTTCTGTGCACCAAAAGAAGCAATCAAAGAAGTGAAGAGAAAACCCACAGAGTGGGAGGAAACCTTCACCAGTGATACATCTGATAGAGCATTAACATCCAGAATATATAAACTACTCAAAAAACAAAGGAGGAAGAAAATAAATGAAGTTCTCAAAAGATGGAATAAAGGTGCTAAAGAGAGACTTCACAAATGAAGAAGACTGAGAAACATCTTAAAAAGTGTTCAACATCGCTAATAATTAAGGAAATGCAAATTAAAACCACCTTAAGATTTCATCTTACTCCAGTAAGACTAGCTATGATCCAGAAAACAAAGGATACCAAATGCTGGAGAGGTTGTGGGGAAAGGGAACACTCATCTATTGCTGGTGAGAATGTAAACTCATACAGCCACTATGAAAAGCAGTGTGAAGAACTCTCAAGACACTGAAAATGAGCCTACCACCTGACCCAGTCATACCACTCTCAGGTATATACCCACAATACTCAGCCTATTGCATAGATGCATGCACATCTATGTTTATTGCAGCTCTCTTCACAATAGCGAAGAGCTGGAAGCAACCCAAGTGCCCCTCAACTGATGAATGGCTAGAGAAAATGTGGTACATCAAATCATACCCTTAATCTCTTCCCTTCTTTCAATCTCCATACCTTCTGATCAGGCTGATGGGCAACAGTTGTGTAAGCTAAAGGGGACAAATGAGACAGAAGCTAAGAAAATGACGAGGGACGGCACTGGATCAGCCAAGGGACCCTTCTAAGAAAAGTAGATAGGTCACTTTAGGGTTCAGGAGCCAGCGGATGGTCCAAAGGCATACATGGAAGGCAAAAAAGGATGGAAACTTCCACTTGGGTTCCTACAGAAAGAGATGGTGGGACAGAGACTCAGAGCTCGGAGCAGAGTTAGTATTAAAGCTGCTTTGCTGTGTGATCCTGGGCCAGAGACCTCACTCCTGTGATCTCACCTTCCTTGTCATTTGTTATAAAGAATAGAGAGCAAAGAGAACAGGCTGATTCCTAAGGGATCAAATTCTAAACAGAATGGATCCGACACCAAGTCCCCAAATTGCCTACATTCTCTGCCTAGGCATGAGCTCCTTCTATTTGTAAAGTTTCAGGACTGATAGTTTATAGAATACATTATCCTGTCCCCTGTCTGCGGGGGCAGTAATCCACAGGTACCCGAAGGAGACCCCAGACCTGTAAGGTGAGCGAGAGAGAAGAGCGAGACCCTGCTAGCAGAATTGTCAAGGTCAACTTTATTGAACAAAGACAGCTGTATATATCTAGCAAAAGGCGGGAAGCATATAGGGGGAGTGTAAAGCAGGGTAATCAGTCAGTCCGGCCATCTGGCATCAGGAGCCATCTGTGCCAGGGGGGAGGCAGCTTTGCAAGATAGCTGAGCAGGAACATCTGGCTGGAGCATCCTGTGATCTTTCTGCACGTCCTTGGGAGAGGTTCAGGGTGACAGTTCACATAGCCAACTTTATTGCAGGCCAACTTAGGCCCTGCGGCTCCTTACATTATCCAGGTCTGGCTCCCAAGGAAGTCACATTAAAGTTTAGAAGGCCCAGGAGGCAAACTGATCCTGATTCCAGCATAGAAGCAGTAGCTGGGTTCTAAAGACCAAGTGTCTCCATTTGACTAAACTCCTGCGAGACCAAGTTTACTTTCTGGAATTTCAGACTGAATTAGCTGTTAATTTAAAAGATGGTGCAGTTCAGTCCCTGACCTTCCCAGGCAGTTATTCACTCTATTCAATTACCTCCCACCTCAGTTTGTAGTCTCCCTTACTTACATGTGAAAGTAGAGGCTGAGTGCAGACCCAAGGCTTCAAAAGCCAGAGTCCTGTTTCTAAACATCAAAGAACTCTACAGTCAGGACATGTCTCCCTATACAATTCACAGAGGCAGCTGGCTAACTGGGAAAAAAGGATTCTCACCAGGCTTATAAGGAACAGCAATATCCACACACTCACAAAACCAACCAAAGAGAAGCAGTGTCCCAGACACAAAGTAGGTAAGGTACGGTAGTCAAGCCGATGCATCCATTTGAAGCTAGTCAATAAAGCCCCAAGGGATATGGCCTGTTTTTCTTTGCTTGGGTTTGTGAGCATATGAATACCACTGTTGCTTGTAAACTTCTATTTCCCTCAAACACCTCAAAGGAAGTAAACAGTCAGTCATCCTCCTCGGGTATCTGCTCATGTACAATCTGCAACAAAGTTTCAGCGACTGCCTCATTGAAATTTCTCCTACACAGCAATCCCTTATATGCAGCCTGGTCTCTTGGTCTGGTCCCCA
Organism: Rhizomys pruinosus; assembly: GCA_009823505.1. Taxonomy (NCBI): domain Eukaryota; kingdom Metazoa; phylum Chordata; class Mammalia; order Rodentia; family Spalacidae; genus Rhizomys; species Rhizomys pruinosus. The sequence goes on from VZQC01003882.1 coordinate 274,318, forward strand.
GAACCTAAGGAATCTCTCTCCGTAGCCCAAACTATCAAGTTCGGGCTTCAGCAGTCACCTCTGCCTCTAGCACCTGTGCTAGAGTCTGCAACCTGCAACACTTGGTTCCCTGATAAGGAAAAGTTATTGTTATAACTTTCTGCATTCCTATATAGTCAAGGTTAGGCTGCTTTAAGTTTCCTTTGTTTTACTCACTAGGTAGATACCTTGAAATGTAAGCCTGGGGTGCTTCACTCTGTTTTATTTCTCTGTAATGTCACTACCCCATCTGTTTGGTCTGTACTTTCCTTGGGTTACTTGGACCAAACATGTCAGCTACCTAAACTTCTGCTGGTGGTATATGTTTCTGTCAACTGCAGTGACTGTCTGACCAATTCCTACCCCAATTAGCCTGACCTAGCTATAGAGCAAAAGGCACAGATGCCCTGATTCCTGCCTGGGATATGCGCTCATGTAAACTATGATGACTAAATGAACTCCAGAAAGAATTTTCCTGAGACAGCATGGCCCATCATGAAAAGAAGCATAGGGCCAAGGGGCTGGCCTTGAAATGATGATGTAAAAGTGCCTGTTGAATCCCCATCTGTACTTCTGTTTAAGGCACAGAAACTCTTGAAGGCTTGGTTGCTGCTTGGGGGACTTCATGCATGAGAATGAATAAATGAGCTTTCCGACTCTCTTTTGGGTAAACACTTGATCTCTCGGCTGTTCAATGAATTTTCCCACCACATCTTCAGTGAGCGAGTGGGACAGGTGCAGACACCGCAGGGCTGGGAGTCACATAGACCAGGTTCAAGTTTTGCCCGTTTACCTGCCTGTACCTTTGGACAACATTTTCCACCTCTATGTCTTACATACAGAATAGCCTGTAGGGGCTTGCAGGGCAGATTTGTCAGTTATACTAGATGACTGGAGAAGGCATCCCTCTTCTACTGTCCTCAGATTTTCACGAGGTCACTGGCATCTTTGGGGAAAGCCACTGTTTCTTAGTCACTGGGGACTCCTTTACTGCAGTTCCTAGACTATTACTTTGCTTACAATAAAAATTACAAAAAAAAAAAAAAAAAAATCAAATGAAAGGTAACGTTGTGCCCTTAGAAAGCAGAGCTCATCTTGGATCTGAAGCATTTTTCAGCAAGACTCTTTAACAAAGCCACAACATACTGCTGCCCTCTGTCTTTCCAACAAAAAACAGTTCCTTTAAACAGGATAAGGGGTTGGAGAGATGGCCTAGTGGTTAAGAGCGCCGACCACTCTTACAGAGGACCCGGGTTTGATCCCCAGCACCTACATGGCAGCACCTACATGGCGGCCGAGAATGGTCTGAAACTCCAAGTCCAGGAGAACTCCAGTTCCAGGGGAATCCGACACCCTCTTCTGACCTCCGCGGCATTGCACGACACGGGTGCACAGACTTGCATGCAAACAGTACATTCATACACATACAGAAATAAATAAAAATTAAAAAAAAAAAGCTGGGCGTGGTGGTGCACGCCTTAAAAAAAAAAAACAGGATAAGAACACTAAATGAAACTGAAAGTGTTCTTTCCTTCCTTGTTTTCTCTCCTAGAATTAGACAAACCAACAAGCTGCTCACTAAGCAGGGGCCTCAGCTTGAACCTTTGAGAAGGAGAATGGTGTTCTTAGATACCAGTGCATGGGAACAGACATTTCAAGAAATAATCCAGCAGGAGAAACCTGGGGCCAAGTGGACTTTGCGGTTGGATAAGAACATTGTGCCAGACGGCTGGGCCCTCGGGTGGAGGCAGTACCAGCAGAGAGTAGTGGGCAGGTGAGTTGGAGCTGGGCAACCAGTCCTTCTGAAAGCTGTGTTGAGACCAGAGGCTAGGCAGAGCTCTGACCAGTGCCCTGACAGCTTGCGACTCAGTTCCCCAGCAATTTATACTCATAATGTTCTTTTTAAAAAATTATTTATTTACTTATTTATTTATTTATTTATTTATTTATTTATTTATTTGACTGTACTGTCTGCATGTAGGTTTGTGCACCCGTGTCGTGCAATGCTGCAGAGGTCAGAAGAGGGTGTCAGATTCCCCCTGGAACTGGAGTTCTCCTGGAATTGGAGTTACAGACGGTTCTCAGCCGCCATGTGGGTGCTGGGGATCGAACCCAGATCCTCTGCAAAAGCAGTCAGTGCTCTTAACTGCTAAGCCATCTCTCCAGCCCCACTCATAATGTTCTTTAGGGTCCTCTAGACTCCAAACTTCCATTTTGTTTTCTTTCTTTTTTCTTTTCTTTTTACTAAATTTCCTTCCATGAATATTTCTGGAAATCTTTGAAGAATTATCTCCAAGTTCCCTGAATCTGTCCTCTGGCTTGCTTGTTCCTGGGGTTCCAGCTGCTCACACTCTTACCAAGAGAAAAACCACATAAAATATATAAAATGGAAAAATGGATATATAGTTTGAGCTCAAACTGGGGACATAGTGATTCTCAGTCTGCCTCTGCCTTCCACAGAACAGTGTGACAGTTTGTAGGAAGGACAAGACAAAATCAGCATAAACATGTTACTGGAAATTTTAGGGTGTCCTGCTGTGATTGCCAGATCACACAAGGGAAATCGGGGTCCTATCTTGGGGTGCTTGGTCTCATTAATAAAATAATTTAATAGGCACAAGCAGAAGCAGAGAACAACTTTATTAGAGTTTAAAAGGGGAAACCCCCCAGCACAGAAGAATTGGAGCCCTCAGCAGCTCCCTGAAAGAGGAAATGGACAGGGAGAAAGCCATGTCCTGCAAGCTAGCATGGAGCTCAGACACATAGTGGGAAGGGAGACTAGAGAAAGAGTGAACTCAAAGTGTTAGGGAAAGCATGCTTTGAGCAGACATAGAAAGAAGAAAAGGGCAAGCTGGGACATTCTGAGCAGTTCAGAAAAGTGAGCAGACTTGTAGTGAAGGCTAGTGGTAGCAGCCCTGTGAGTTACTGCACTGGAGGCAGGAACTCTGGGAAGGAAAAGTCTGTTATCTCATTGAATGGATAATTATGCCCCCATGTCTTTAGCATGGCTTAAAAGTGAACCCACCTTCCTAGAGGTGGTGCTTCCTTCTTGAGTGGTTGTCCCTGGGCCAGTTATTCAGCCACTACACTGGATTGTTTGGTCTCTACCCAGGCCCAGGAGTCGATTCTATCCACCAGAAGGAGTTTTCCCTCAATGGGCCTTTATTACCACTCTAACACAGAGATTTAGCTGTGGGATCTGGGAGGTATGTCCTTCTCACCCAGGGACCCAGCTTCTGATGCAGACTCCACTCCTAGAATGGTATTTCCTGTATGGAGACGGAATTGAAAGAGACAAAAAAAAAACAAAACAAAACTAATTTCTAGGAGTCCCCTCGTATTGTCTCCACTCATTGTGGCAGAGGTCCCTGGAGCCTGGCCAGTCCTGACCAGCCTCCTGAGGCCCAGGCCAAGCAGGTCTCCTTGCATGGCCCCTGTTCAGTACTAGTCTGAGAGCTGACCTGTCTTTTAAGGTTCCTATATATTGGGGGCTGAAAAGATGGTTCAGCATTTAAGAGCACTGGCTTCTCTGGCAGAGGACCTGGGTTCAGTTCCCACTATGCACAATGGTGGCTAACGACTATCTATAACTCCAGTTCCAGAGGATCCAATGCTCTCTAGGAGCATGGCACAATACAGGTGCACGTACATATATAATGGAAATAGGAAAATGCATCCTTGGTTTCTAAAAGACTTTACATTGTTATGGTCATCAAGGACTTTGGAGCAGAAAGAGCTCTAAGAGAGGGGGTAAAATGGTGATAGACAGGGGCAGGACAAACTGGAGGCACCCCCTCCCATCCCCACCCCAGGATTGGAGCCTTTCCTGTAAACTTTACCCAGGAATCTTTGTTTCTCCAGGATATCACACTCCTGTAGCCTTTGCGATCATATGTTATCTGTAAACAAGTTACTTGATTACCATTTATGTGTTATTTTTTGCTCTTTGCTTGCATTTTGGGGTATAAAAGCCCCCCAAGGCTCAGTCAAGGGACTTTATGGAATGATCCATGGATCAGGCATGCTAACATAAAATTAAATTCCCTCTCCTCACCTGACTTTGGCTTTGGTCTGGTGATTTTTCTGTAACACATACATTCAGGCAAAACACTCATATACTTAAAAATTAAATGAGGTACCAGATTTTTTTTTAAGTTACTAAGTATGGACTAATACCAGTCAGTCATGTTAAGTATCGCTTCACAGAAGGCCTGTGGATGAGAGGAGGGAAAGCCCGCACAGAATGAGTGAAGATTTACTGGCTCCTCCCCCTGTAGACTGAAGCAGCTCCACTTCTCAGGAGCTAGCTTCCCCATCTCTGTCAGGAGGCTGAGAATGGGGTGGCCTACGTGGTCGGACCCTCCTTTTCTACCCCCTTCAACCCTTTTCTGCCTCTTCATGGATCCTACCTCCTGTCTACCCTTGCCCCATCTCAAGCACACTCTGGGATATAGACATACTCTTATGAATATGGACCCAGTCCTTATAAACTCTCAGTCCCACTGGACATTTCCACACTCCATCCCCTTGGGAGTCTGTCCTCCTCCTCCTTTAAAGAATGCTCGTGATCTACCTCCTGCATGAGGAATTCCCTGGTCCTCCTAAGCAGAGCAGGTGTTCCATCTACAATGATGATTGCTTAAGCAATATAAATGCATGGCATATGTTTCTAAATAATTTACTGGGGCTAGAGAGATAACTCAGTGGTTAAAGCATGGGATGCTTTTGCACAGGACCGGGGTTCAGTTTCCAGCACCCACATCGTGGCCAACAACCGTCAATAACCCCAGCTTCAGGGGATCCAATGCCCTTTTATGACCTTTTCAGGCATTGCATATATATGGTGTACTTACATGCAGACAAAATACTCATTCATATAAAAAATGAATAAAAATAATTCACTTATAAATATCATCCAAACTATTTATTTTGAGATACAGAATCTGTATTTTATTTTATTCCATTTTATTCTATTGGCTTGAATTTGAGTGTCCTTCCATCGCCATGCAACCACTCAGAATTCACTATTTTAAGTGAAGATTTCTATGCTTTTAAAAATGTTTTGGAGGCAGAGGCAGGTGGATCTTTGTGAGTTCAAGGCCAGCCTGGTCTACAGAATAAGTTCCAGGACAGCTGGGGCTACAGGAAGACCCTGTCTCGAAAAAGACCAAAAAAAAAAAAAATGTTTTGGGGGGCTGGAGAGATGGCTCAGTGGTTAAGAGTACCGACTGCTCTTGCAGAGGACCCGGGTTCAATTGCCAGCACCCACATGGCGGCTAAAAACCGTCTTTAACTCCAGTTCCAGGGGAATCCGACGCCCTCTTCTGACCTCCGCGGCATTGCACGACACAGGTGCACAAACCTACATGCAGACAGTACACTCATATACATAAAAAATAACAAATAAATTTTAAAAATGGTTTTGGTTTTTTTTTAATTTTTCTTTTAAAAAAATTTTTTTTATTAATTTTATTTATTTCTGTATGTGTATAAATGTACTGTCTGCATGCAAGTTTGTGCACCCATGTCGTGCATGCCACGGAGATCAGAAGAGGGTGTCGGACTCCCCTAGAACTGGAGTTCTCCTGGAATTGGAGTTTCAGACGGTTCTCGGCCGCCATGTGGGTGCTGGGGATCGAACCCGGGTCCTCTGTAAGAGCAGTCAGTGCTCTTAACCGCTAGGCCGTTCCTCCAGCCCCCTTAACATTTATTTGTGTGTGTGTATGTGTGTGTGTGTGTGTGTGTGTGTGTGTGTGTGTGTGTGTGTACATGCAGGTAGGTGTCACTGCATGTGTGGGGAGGTCAGAAGACAATTAGGGGAAGTCTATTTTTTTTTACGTGGATCAAACTAAGGTCCTCAGGCTTTGCTACAGGCACTGTAGCCTGCTGTACCATCTTGGCTAGGCCATCTTGGCTGCACCATCTTTTATCATTTTGGTACATCCTCCTCCAAATAGTAAGGCGTCTTCTGTTTGATAAATTTGTATGACTTCTTGAGACAGGAAAGGCAACCTAGAAGTATATTTGGGGGAAATGTCAGTTAGCTTTTGAAAAGCATTTTATAGTTTGGAAACTGTTTTCCTAATATTGTCTCATTTGATGCTGACAATACAACCTTACTTTTATATATCTTACTTTTTATAGCTTTAAAAATTGAAGTTTGGGCTGGAGAGATAGCCTAGCGGTTAAGAGCACCGTCTGCTCTTGCAGAGGACCCGGGTTTGATCCCCAGCACCCATACAGTGGCTAAGAACTCTCTGTAACTCCAATTCCAGGAGAACTCCAGTTCCAGGGGAATCTGAGACCCTCTTCTGACCTCTGCGGCATTGCATGATATGGATGCACAGACCTGCATGCAGACAGTACATTCATACACATACAAAAATAAATAAAATTAAAAAAATTAAAAAAATTGAAGTTTATAGATGTACTTTACCAAAAGTCCCCTGATATAGATCCCGGGCTTTGATCTTTAGCCGAGTATCATATCTCCAAGTTCTAGCCTGTTTCTCTATGCACAAGATGGGCCATGTTGTTCGCTAAAAGTGGATATACTGGGTAGATTACCCCAGCTGGTTTCAAATGGTCTAGGATGGGAAACCATGATTCTACCACTTGCTCTGTATATCCCAAGCAGGCTGTATATAACTTTTATCATTTAGTTTTCTTAGCTGGATGTGGGGCTTATGAGAAATGACTTAGTGATAACATTGAAAGGCATCAATTAGTATTTGTCTCACTAGTAGTTTATAGGTAGAGCTTATAGATTTTGTGTTATGATAATGAACAGATTTCATTCACTACAGATAGTAGACATACTATTTCAAGATTTCCAGAAATGTTTTTATTAGCAGAGAGCCAGGCTTAGTGGCCAACCAGAAATTCTTTATCTAAGACTCTGTTACCCCTTGTTCCTGTTTGTTTGCGACTGGGTCAGTCCAAACCACATGCAGTTTTCCTTATTGAGAGGCATTCTAGAGACAAATCATTTCCCTTCAGGTCAACAATCAGCTGAGGCTCCTTCCTTCTGCCTGTAGGTTCCAGTGTTCCATGTGCAAAAGAAGTTGGACTTCTGCTCAAGTGGAGATCCTATACCATATGTTCTGGAAGCCTTGGAATTCTCAGGGCCAGGTACATATGCGGATTTTTGCTCAGAGATGCCAGAAGTGTTCCTGCTCTCAATTTGAGGATCCTGAGTTCTCAGAGGAGAGTGTCACAAGGATTATGAAGAACCTTGTTGAGTATATTCTGCAGAAGTACTATGAACATGGTTTCAGGAAGATGCCGGAGACCAGTAAGGTAACTTTGGAGGAGGAGATATTTCTGGTTGGGCCCCATGACAAGGGCAATTGTGAAGCATGCACCCTGGGCTACCATGTAATAGGCTCCCCAAAACATGAAGAAAAGCCAACCCTGCCACCTTCAGGAACAATCCACAGTTACTCATCTCAGTTTGGTAATATCCTTTATGAAGAGCCTGGTGAGTCTCGAAGCCCAGGTCAATGGTTCTTGCTTTTCTTTCTTGCTATTTTTATCCTTATTTTCGGTGAATGGATTAGAAAATAGGTCTGTCGCCTTTTCTTTTAATTCCATGCTTATCAATAAACTGTCATTTTAACACAACAGAGAATTTTTGATTTGAGATCAAAGAAGTTCAAGTTTATAGAATGAGCCTGGTTTCCTGGACATTCTCTGAAAATAGCTCAAAGCACAACCCAATAATAAAAATGTATTGAATCACTGAATGGTCTTCATTAATTCACATGTTCATCTATTATCAAGCTATGTTGATTAGATCTTGACAAGAAATAGTAATCATGGGTATTAATTACTGTGACAGGCGGAATCATGCAACCCATGAAAAATGTCCTTGCCCCAAACCCTAGGACATGCGTGTGGGAAAGTTTAGTTAGATGGGTTGGATTCTAAGCCAATGGTACCTCCCTGGCCACACCCAATGGGTGGGGTCTAGTGACGAATTGAATCATGATGAATATTTAAGCAGATATGTTGGAACAAAATCTCTCTCTGCATTTGAACCTCAACCTGCCTGCACGTGGTGTGCTTTCCTGCATGGGCTTTCCACATGGGTCGTCCTAGGATTAACTGGGCCCCGCCACAAATCTTGGCGGCGGCACCACAATTGGCATCCGCACGTGGGGCAGAAGGAAACCTTGACAACTTAGGTATGCATACCCCTAAACCTTGCCTTTTTCTTCTCTTTCTCCTGATATCTATCTGTTGTGGTGGAGCCATCTTTCCTGCTGGTCTCAGTGGATGGGGCAGTGGTCTGAGGGCATGTGGGTTTGTACACGTGGGGAGCCTGCCTCTTATTTGGTTCAGAGGGAACACCCAGTGCCTTCCAGGCATGTGCCTCCTGGCATGGTCACTCCTGCAGGCTATAAAAGCCAGTGACCTCAAGGCTGAATTTAATATTAAGCCTTAGCAGTTATGTTTGGCCTAAAAACAATTTTTCATAATTCTACAGGTCTGAAAAACTTTCTGGTTTTAAATTCCACCCCCCAAAGAAAGACTGTGAGGAACCAGCTCCTCAAGTTCGGTTCCAATCTTAACTTGTTCATATGTAAAATTTCTCCTGGTAGCTCTCCTCGACCTGAGCACACTTCTTTCTGTTGTAAATTAAGGCCTTTCACAGAACCGCCCTCCTCCAAGAGCAGCCTCTTCCAGATAATTTCAAGCATTGGTCATTTTTCTCTTAAATTTTGTATACAAAATCTGTTTTTAGATAAAAGCGTGTTGCTTTCTTGTCTTCTTATGGGTTTTTTCTAAATCTAACTCTTCTTACCTAAAACCTTCTGGCTATTTGTAGATGCAAGGTTGGGATTTACCTAACAGTAATTCAAATCCATTTCAGCATGCTTAACTTAAAGTGTAATATTTTTACTTAACCCCCGGGTACCCTAGATATGGTTGATTTAATTTTATCTTGCTCTTTTTAAATGTGTTTCATCTTAAAAATCTCTTCTCACAGAATTCTAGATCACACGTGGTCTGAGCTCTGGCCTGGCACCATAAGCCTGCCTGCTGTGCATGCATTGCAGCTTGCAGACTCAGCACATGGTATCTAAATCATGCCCACTAAATTTTGATTTCAGGTAACATCTTTTTCATTTCAGCATTTTGGAAACAAGATAGATGGATTTCTAGGAGAATTTACAGGCTTTGAAGTTCTAACAAAACAAACTTGCTCCGATAAATTGTCTTTTTTAAAGACCATTGGTAAAAGTCTCTTTAACAACGTAAATTGATATTTTGGTTCAATTTAAATGAGAAATTAAAAAAAAACTGTTTTATGTTTCCTTAAGCCCGTCTTCAAGCTGTGTGTATGTGTGAGTGAATGTGAGTTCCTGCTTTTAATTCATTATAACCCTACAGGTTTAAATCTAATTAGAAACTGACTATAAAACAAAATAGATTCAATTCATAGAAAATGTTTTATACCCCTTAATGCTAACAATTTTTAATTGGGTTTATAGTATGCATATTATTCAGTTTAATGATAGATTGCTGTTAATTATTATTGGTAATTGTTATTAGTGGTTATAGTTATTGTTATTGAATATAATTATTAATAATAATTGATAAAAATTCAGTCTAATGGTAAATCATTCATTGTTGTTGGCTATTATTATTGACAGTTATTATTCATAATAATTATTAATGATTTTTGTGACTAATAATGGTTAATGCTAATTATTGATAATTAATAATAATTAATAATGGTTGTAATTATGATTATGGATAATTATTATTCTTCCAAAGTCCTTAATAATAAGACATGTTGATCAGTCCAAAACTACAAACAACTTTGGCCTGTCTACTTTTGGGAATCCTCAATCTTTGGATTTGTAAATAATATAGGGACAGTTTAGGCATAGTTAGCCAGAAGGGACAAGATAGGGAAAGAATAGTAAACTTTAGGTATAGTTCATTGAAGGCAAGTGGTTGCAAATGGTCCTAAGAGGTGGCATATGGATCTCAGCTTTTCATGAATTACTAGGACATTTATTCTAATTATGTGAAAATAACCCTATAACAAATTATAAAAATTTCATGTTTTTCATTGGAAATCAAACAATATGGCTTTCTTCTCTTACAGGTTAACCTAACAAATCTTTATTATGTATGTATGTATGTATGTATGTGTCTGTGTATGTGCGTGCACACATGTGTATGGATGTGTGTACTTGTGTTCTAAGTATATTTCAATGTTAACAGCCATGATACCAGTAAAAACATTGCCTCTGAGTTGGAACATGGCCCTTCCTTCTCAAGTCGCAAATTTATATTAAACAGCCAAATTATAATTCAATTTCAACAAAGGTTATGGGTTATCCTTTAAAAATTTTAAAATAATAGATCTACACTGCCACCTACTGGTTACGCGCTTTCAACATCTAAAACAAAGATGCAACCAGGTTTTCATTGTATTAAAGTGTTAATAAGTTTTTGGGTATTTGGGAATAAAAAAATAAAAGGTATAAAAATTTAAAAATTTAAAAAATAAAAAAACCCTGAATTCCGATTAACATCATTGTGGAATTCGTGGCCGCTATTTTTTAAATTTTTTGCACACATACAGGCTAAGACTGCATTTTGTTCAGATGACCAGTGGGTAGCTGGTGTTGAGGCCTGTGGGTGACCAGTTGGTTTGGAAAAAGGCTCCCTTTGTGGACCACCAACCTGGGAAGCTGGTGTGAAATTCCTGTCCTGGACTTGAGCAGGTGGAAAGTTTCGGCCAAGAGTGGGAAACGTGTCTCGTTGTCCCAGGATAAGGACCCGAGTAGGAAGTTACCTCTCCGGTCAGGTCACAGAAGTGACCGACTGACCCCTACGTAATGGGGCAGTTCCCCACGCTGTCCAAGAAGTGGGCACTGTGCATCCCTTTCCCCTTAGCAGGACTGCATTGTACCTGTTCATGACAAAGGAAGCTTCCTAGAAGCTCCCACAAAAACAAACAAAACAACAACAACAAAAAAAATCAAGATGGTAATGATGGTAACAACTTCTCATGGGGCATACCTAGCCAGTCTTTAATTAATTGATGGGCATAAGAACTGTAAAAGAAAATTTTATTAAGAGCTAGATATTGTAAAATCTTTAAAGCAGGTTTTCATGCCAGGCCTGGAGAAGGCCAAGAGCTTGGAGAAAGATAGTTATTAAAATCCACTTTGTAAGGTTTGCAGTTTAAAATGGTAATACATTTGAACTAATTGGGAATCTAAAATGTTCATTGTTTTATTTATAATCTGTATTGAATTTCCAACAATAAGTTTGGGGTTAAGGAACACAAATGGTCTCTATATTTTTCTGTGTTATACAGTACTACCTTGTAATATTTTTCCTTTACTTGTAGGACAATTTAAAGAAATTAAGTTTAAGTTCACTTCCCAAATAAGCATGCAGTCAATGATAAACTGTTTGGGTGAATTTGATGAAAACTTAAACCTTGGTTCCTGTTTATGGGTATGTGTAACACAACTTATGCATCTATAGATCAAGACATAAAAATTTAAAAAACGAAAAGAGGGAGGTGGTATAACATTCCTTCTGTATTCCAAACCTTAAATTTTCAATTTTGAGGTCTTGAAACTAACAATGGGAGGAGATTTGTATGTTCCCACAGGTAAAAACACCAACCTAAATGCCTGAAAATGTACAACTTTTGGCTGTGCAGGATGGACTGGGAAATGCTAGCAGAGAGGCTGACCCATCTGAACATTAAAGAAAAAGGAATCTCAGACTGCCTGAGTCACAGACACTGAGCATCTCTCTGAATTCTATTTGGGATAACTGTTTATAATGGGCCCTAATGAAATTTACCTTCCAGATGCTGAGAAACCTTCCTACCTCTCCCTTTTATAAGCAAAAGAAAAACATGATGGTAATGAAGTCATTCCCTAACTGTAAATTAGAGCCAACTGTTATAGTGGTAATTTCTTATAAAACAGGTATAACTACCTTCTTTAATTGACTGATAGACATAGGAACTGTGAAAGGATAATTCTCTATTTAGAGCCAAATATAATAGTAAAGTCTTTATAAGCTGTGTAATTAAGCAAA
>VZQC01003882.1:292379-472641 GCA_009823505.1 Rhizomys pruinosus
ACTGGGAGGTGGTGAAACAATTAGGATGTGCATTTAGAGGATATTGGTCATTAGGAGCATGCTCTCCTTTCTTTCTTTCTTTCTTTCTTTCTTTCTTTCTTTCTTTCTTTCTTTCTTTCTTTCTTTCTTTCTTTCTTTCTTTCTTTCCTTTCTTTCTTTCTTTCTTTCTTTCTTTCTTTCTTTCTTTCTTTCTTTCTTTCTCTTTCTTCTTTCTTTCCCTCTTTCTTTCGAGGCAGTGTCTACCTATAGCCCCAGCTGGCCTGGAATTCACTATGCCGGCCTCAATCTGCTTCCTGAGTGCTAGGATTAAAGGCATATGCCACCATGCCTGGCTTAAATATTTTATTTATTATATTTATTTTGTGTGCATGAGTGTTTACCTCCATGTATGTAAATGTACCCACAATATGAAATGCCCATGGAAGTCAGAAGAGGGAGTTGATCCCTTGAAACAAGGGTTACAGATAGTTGTTAGCTGCCATGTGCATGCTGGGAACCAAACCAGGGTCCCCTGCAAGAGTAGCCAGTGCTCTTAACTACTGAGCCATCTCTCCAGCCCCAGAGGGGAGGGCATGTTCTTGGAAAACATATTGAGGCCTTATTTCTTCTCTCTTTTCCTGCTTCCCGGCCACCAAGACGTGAGCAGCTGACTCTGCCATCCACTCAATACCACAATGTTCTGCCTCTCCACAGATCCCAAACAGAAGAGTCAAGTAACCCTGGGCTAAGATGCCTGAGACCTGGAGTCAAAATAAATAGTTCCTCCTTTAAATTGATTTCTCTCAGGTATTTTGTCACAGTGCAGGAAATCTGTGGAATCCATGTCCGTATAAAAGGGAGGCAATAGCTGGGCATGGTGGCGCATGCCTTTAATCCTAGCACTTGGGAGGCAGAGGCAGGCGGATCTTTATCAGTTCAAGGCCAGCCTGGTCTACAGAGTGAGTTCTAGGACAGCTGGGGCTACAGGGAGATCCTGTCTCCAAAAAGACCAAAAAAAAAGGGAGGCATAGGGCAGCATCAGGCAAGGAGATGTGAGGAGAGATCCATGGGTTGCACTGATGTGCCCTGAAGATGAAGGGAGAGGCCGCCACCAAGGGCAGAGGTTAGCTTTCAGAAGCTCAGACAGCAGGGAAACAGCCTCTAGGTGAAACCTGCCTTGCATGACTTTAAATTATATTTTTACTTTGTTTGTGTTCATGTGTGTTGGTACCTGCATGCCATCATGTGTGTGGAGGTCAGAGGACAATTCTGGAGAGTCAGTTCTTTACTTCCACCATGCTGGTTCTGGGGATCCCATTGTCAGGCTTAGCAGAAGGTGCTTTTTTTTTTTTTTTACTAGCTGAGCCTTTCTGCTGACCCATCATCACCTGACTTCAGCTTAAGGAGAATGACTTCTGGCCTCTAGAACTGTGTGATAATAAATTGATGCTAAGTTGCTGAGTTTGTAGTAATCTGTTCAGCAGCAATAGGAAACCAACATATCATAGGAGAAGCCAGGTTTTAGGTGTGCTACTGTTTTTATGGGAAAGAGAACATTTATATATTGGAAATACTAACTCCTCTATCCCCTATTGTTCTCTCCTTTTGTGAAGCCCACTCAGACATCCTCATCTCTAACATCCTCATCTTTGATTTAATGCTAACTTGGAGCTAGTGCATTCTCTCACCTCTTTCAGGATTGGATTGGGGATGCTGGGATGCCATGGCATACCAATATATCTTTACCTTCTAGATCCATCTGTCTGCTGAGCAGTACACATTATCAGGTCTAAAACAAGCTCAGCAGATTATCTGACTTCCTGTCTAAGTCACCCAAGCTTATCACCTAAGAGTCATATTTCACTGCCGTCGTGCTTGTCATTGTCATCCATTCTCTTGTAAGTTACTCTGCTTTCTTCCTTCTATGCTTCCCTGTTCTTCTTTCTCCATACTTAGTTTAGGATTATTGAATAATGAAGAGTTCTGTATTTCATTCATAGGCAATGAGACGGACGTGATTTCCAAATCTGTAGATGTGGACCACTTTGAGTAGAACCACATGGTAGAACACTGTATATTTCTGGGAAACAATGGAAAAGAGACCAGAATGGTGGCTAGCAATGAGATAGTGACTGGGAAGCTCAGAAGAGGACCCAGGGAGACAATGAAAATTCTAAAGCAATTGAGGTCTAAAAAGAGACACTGGGAAGGCTGAGGAAGACTAGTGGGAAACCTTTACAACATGTATCTTTGGGGTTGGAGAGATGGCCTAGCGGTTAAGAGCGCCGACTGCTCTTGCAGAGCACCCCGGTTCCATCCCCAGCACCCACATGGAGGCTGGGAACCGTCTTTGGCTCCAGTTCCAGGAGAATCCTACACTCTCTTCTGACCTCCTCGGCATTGCATGACACGGGTGCACAGACCTGCATGCAGACAGTACATTCATACACATAAAAATAAATAAATAAATAAATAAATAAATAAATAAATAAATAAAATTAAAAAATATTTAAAACATGTGTCTTTCCCCTTACCTCCATGCAGAAATTCTGTGCTTTATAAATTACCTGAGGGAAAGGGGGGCACTCAATTCTATTTCCATCTGACCATCCAAATGGTAACTTTAATCACTGGTATCTTCAACACCACCAGTTCTAGCTGGACATGGTCTTTTTTTTTTTTTTGTAGTAGCTCTTAACCTACAGACTAAAGAGTTAATAAGGGGCCTGACCATTCTCTGTGTACATCCATTTCGACTGAACTTTTGAAGACTAGGAAAATGAATTCTGGGTGAGTCCATGGAAGCACAGGAGCCCATGAGAGCCTGGCCTAAAGTCACAATCCTTTCTGACCCCAGTCCCACTCGCATAGCAGGCCTTTCCTCCAGATGCTTGGGAAGCAACATCAATACAAATCTCAACTGGGTAGTCTCAACATTCCCCCAGGATGTAGTTACCTAAGTATAGGTCTACTTGTTCACCTGGGCAGGGGCCAGAAGCTCTTCCTGCTGAGATAGCTGCTCTTTTACTCAGAAAATTATTAGTCTGAAAACTGGCTCAGGTCTTGATTGAAGATGGAGTCTGAATCTTTTAGATCAGGCCAGTTGCTCTCTGTGTCCTTTTTTTGTTTCTTTTGATTGTATAAATTAAGAAATACCCTTACTGGAGGCCTGCTTGTTTGCACATATAGTAGAAATCTATAAAATGAGTCCGTAAGGCTCAACATCCAAATAATATGGGCCCCAGGAAGTGAAGGCAGAAACAAAGGGAAGGAAATTATAAAGTAAATTATCTAAACATGTCTCCTAGAATTGGAGGCTATGAATTCCTGATGGGAAGGTACTGTGCTTTGGATCTTAAATGTTCACTATATTTTGAATGCTTAGTTTCTAGCTTGTAGTGCTGTTTTCAAAGTCTAGGCTATCTTTAGGAGGTGGGGTCTGACAGGCAGAAAGAGGTCCCTAAGGGCAGGCCTTTGAGGGTCATCCCTTTCTTATTTCCTGTCATGTGAGCAAGCATGTTCCCCTGGCCATGGACACTGCCCTCCCGCCCCACCTTCCCCACTCCAAGGGTGAAATCAACCTTTGCTCCCTTGTTGCTATCAAGTATTTGGTAACATCAATACACAAGTAACTAAGAAGGGTTGTTGGCTGTAGAGTGAATGAGCAACGAATCACACCGAGGTAAATCATTATGGAATTTCTGACACAAGCTGTACAGAAGAGGCACAGATCTTTTTAACCCATATTTGTTTTGTCCCTGTTTTTCATATTAGAGGATTTCCTCAACTATCAAATAATTCTCTCAAATATGACACTAAAATGCCGATTCGAACACTGAAATCAGAAATCAGCCTTCAGAGCTCTAAGGGAAAATTATTTCCAATGGAAAATTCCACACTCGGTCAAAACTTTAACACACGCAGACATAGAATAAATTTCATTTTCAGATACTCAATGAATGAAAAAGTTTACCTCCTTTGCCCCTTGTTATCCATTTTCAGGAAGCTTCTAGAGAATCCACTTTCAGAAGAATAGGATCTGCCAAAGCACATGGCTCTGTGAAAAGGTTGTTCTCATTGTGTGGTGAACCAGCCAGTATGAACATGCGGTGTAGAGCAGGAAGACACTGATGGAGTTGTTAGGAAGACACAGAGAGACTTGCCAGAATACTGAGGCCAATCTCCAGAACACCAGCTATACAGACAGCCTAGAAGAAACACATTCAGATAGGAACAGGCCACAGGATGGTATGTCCCCAAGGAAAACCAAAGGTAACCCAGGTACATTTTAATTCATGAAGAGAAATTTATACTGCCAATAAAATGTGGATTAGACAGGGAAAAGAAACAGTATAAATCAAAGCAACTACTAACACAAGAGGTTAAAAAAGTTATAGCAGAAAGCAAATTCAATTATTAATAAAACATTTTACATAGTTTAGGTCTGAAAAGTATTCATTTATGGATTTACTAAAACTGAAGTTCAAAGGAATTGAATGAAGAGAACCATGCCTAAGTAGGGGCAGTGGGTGTAAAGGAATGATGGTAAGAAGTAAGGGTAAATTAATAGCTTTAAGGGGTAAAAGTGGAAGGTGAAAGTGGCAGAAAGGGCTGATTTTTGTAATAAGCATTGTATGACAGTATTGAATTAACTAATTAGCCTGCTTCTGTCTCCTGAGTGCTGGGATTAGGTCCAGAATATTATATTTCAAAAATGATGTACATACATGGCTGTGATAAAAATACTACTTTATTCTATGGCCATACCACCCTGAACGCGCCCGATCTCTTCTGACCTTGGAAGCTAAGCAGGGTCAGGCCTGGTTAGTACTCAGATGGGAGACTGCCTGGGAATACTGGGTGCTGTAGGCTTATAAAAAAATAAATAAAATAAAAAATACCACTTTAAAAAAGTAGACGTTTCAAGACTCCTCTGTACTCTAGTATGGCCTGCTATGCTTTCCTTTCTCTCATTCCTTCGTTCTTTTCTTTTCTTAATTTCTCTCACTTTTCTTCAATTACAATTTAGCTGTGATTACATTTGCAGAATTTGTATTTGGAAAGAGGTTATGGTTTGTCAGCACCCTAGACTCCTAGACTAATACTTCTTATACTGTTATTATCTCTACACAACTCTTGAGATGGTTAATTTTGATTGCGCACTTGATTAGATTAAAAAGTAACTGGTTCATCAATGAGGCCCACCTTGGGTGTGTCTGGAAATGGTAGACCCATGCTGAATGTCTCCTGGGTTAGGATCTGGGATTAAATAAAAAGGAGAAATGGAGAAAGCCAGCCGAGCAGTGATGGTCCCCTCCTGATTGGTGCTGGGAACTAAGACATTTCCATCACCAAACCTTCCTGATAGATTGGACTGTGTCCTGAACTGTGAGCCAAAATAATCCTTTCCCCCATTAAGTTGCTTTTTGTTGAGTGTTGGGTCGCCTTGAGGAGAAGAAGCAGAGGTTGGGCTCCACCAGAGGTAATAAGGTGTTCCCTTGACCGTAGAGTTTTAAATCCATAGCAAAACTTATTAAATATATCTTTTTTTCATTACCAATGTTGCCACTAACTCTCAGCAACTCACTCAGGTGTGACAAGGCTGGCAGCCTGGGAAGTATCACTTTATTTGCATAACAGGGGATTAACTTAATTCCTAAATAATGGATGGGGATGTCACTGGAGGGAGAAATTTCAGCAGTCTCCACAGAGCCTGCAGTGAGCTTTATCAGGAAGGCCAGGCAGCTAATCTGGGATGTGAAACAGAAACATATTTATTTTGTGGTATTGTAAGGACTGAGCCTACTCTCAAGCTAACAGACATCAGTAAAAGCTGCCTCTGAAATGCAATTAAGTAGAGCCCAAGGCCAAAAGTTACAGATTTCGAGGGCTGCTAAATGCAATCCCTGGCCTCTCCCCAACCACCTTTCATGCTCTCTGGCCTCTCGTACCCTCCACATGGTCACCCCAGGACACTTTTAGCTAGAGCATGAGAGCCCAAACATCCTTAGGCCAAATGGTAGAAGGAGCAGAGCCTCTGGAGACCCAGAAGGACAGATTCATCTGCTGTCAGTCAGAAGTGATTTTCCACAGAGATTCTGACTCATGCCTGGTGCAGAGTGGAAGGAGAAGCTATTTGACCCTGGGGCCCCAGCTGGGACACAAAGGTGCAGATTTCCACTTAAGGGTGTCAAATATGTGAACACTAGGGGGAAATAATCTGGCCTCAGGATTAAACTAAAAACTGCAGATGCAGAGCTAGGATTGTTCCCGAGTCTGGAACAGGAACCAGGGAGTGGTTAGGGAAGAAGATGCAGAGGGATGGGGGTCAACTGGGCAAAACTAAATAACATGTTGTGATGCTGTTATGCCCTGAATCCAAGACCCTCGCAGACCACCAGGAGACAGACACTGATGCAAGGGCAGAGAATCTTTATTTACTAGCTTAAGCCAGGGCTGTTCCCGAACCTGGTGCAGCAGGACTGGGAAGAGCCCTGAGGCTCCAGGCTCCATACAAGCACTCGATTTAAAGGGAAAGATCAGATCGAAAGCAGGGGGGTTTCCAAGCCTTGGTGTTACAGGATTGGGGTGCTTGTAAGAGCCCTGAGGATGGGGGGGCAGGATTCATGGTATATTTCCCAGGGTTGTTGGGTTGTCTAAGACATATAGTTCCTGGGATTGTCAGGGTGTGAGAACATACTTATCTAGCCTTTGCACTGACTACCTGCAACAGTTATTTCAAAAAACATGTCTATCCTGATCCCTACACAGTCTTCCTGCAGCTTGTGGGAAGATGCTTATCTGGTCCCTGTAACAGTTATCGCAGAAACCTGATCCTTACACAGTCTTCCTGCAGAACTTTTATGGTAGGTGGCAGTTCCCCCTTTTGTCTAGGATGGAGACTTTGGTATGATCAGCAAAGTAGGTTTTTAACTCATTGCCCTTCAATGCCTAGGACCCTCCCATAACCTCAGAGTTGCTGAAGGCCTTAAAGTCTTCCAATGTGCTTTGGGGCTGGTGAGCTGGGACTTGGCATACTCATGATTCTTACTGCAGAAGCAGAATGAGCAGCCTTTCTCTGGAGGTCCTAAGAGTTGGGGAGAAGGGGGCTCAAGGTGTCTTTGCAGTTCAAATACCTTCGAGTAAGCTCTTAGAGGCCCTGACCAAATCCCTGAAGCAGAACTGACTTGCTTATTGAAGTATAATTTTCAAGAAGATAAAATCATGTCTCTTATATGTACAGTAAGTGAACATGTTTCAGAGATTTTGTTGAGCTCACTAATTAATGAGGAAACAGTAATATTTAAAGCTGGCCCAAAGACCATTTTAAGAACTAAGCACATATAGGCGATTTAATGACTTGCCTGGTCATAAACTACACAAATTGGCTTATGTCTTTTTAACAGCATCATAAACTGTAAGATTTGGGACTATTAGTCATACTACGCATAAACTATTAGCATTTACATGGAACAAAAATTGTGTGGGGTGTGTAGCACACGCCTTTAATCCTAGCATTTGGGAGGCAGAGGCAGGAGGATCTTTGTGAGTTCAAGGCCAGCCTGGTCTACAGAGTGAGTTCCAGGACAGCTGGGGCTATAGGGAGACCCTGTCTCGAAGAGACAAAAAAAAAAAAAAAAAAAATTGTAAGTGATCCTTTGCTATGCAGTAAATAGTGCAGTAAATATAGGTTAAGCCCAGGACTGGAAGAACACCTAATAGTCTCTCTGGCCTGTTTCTAAGTGTGTTACTTAGATTTCCATCACTACAAAAAATACCTCACAGAAACCAAGAAGCAAAAATTGTCTCTGCTTATGGTGTCGAAAGTTTCAATCTGTGGTCCCTTGTTTTCATTGTTTCTGGTGAGGCAGAAAGTCATGGCAGGTGGATGTTGTGGAGAAACCCCACATGGCTGAGAAAGAGAGGGAGAAAAGGATCAAGTTGGAGGACGGGGAAGAAAGAAAGAGAAAACACATTCTTCTTCCTCTTTCTCTTCCTCTTTTTCCTTCTCCTCTTCCTCTTCTTCCTCCTCTTCCTTCTCTTCTTCCCCCTCCTCTTCCTCCTTTTCCTTCCCTTCCTCCTTCTCCTCCTCTTCCTTCTCTTCCTCCTTCCTCCTCCTCTTCCTCTTCCTATTCCTCTTCCTTCTCTTCCTTCTCTTCCTCCTCCTCCTTCTCTTCCTCTTCCTCCTCCTTCATTCTTTTTCATCTTCCTGCTGCCATTTGCCATGTAGACCAGGATGTCCTCAAATTCACAGAAATCTACCTCCCTCTGTCTCCTGAATAGAGGAATTCAAGACATATGCCACCACATCTGGCTTAAAAAATTATTTTTACATTTATATATTATTCATTTATTTAGTGTGTGTGTGTGTGTGTGTGTGTGTGTGTGTGTGTATGCTCAGTGGCCTGCACATGGAGGTCAGAGGATAACTCATAGGAGTGGATTCTTTTCTTTTTTTTTTTATAATTTTTAAAATTAATTTTATTTATTTCTGTATGTGTATGAATGTACTGTCTGCATGCAAGTTTGTGCACCCGTGTCGTGCAACACTGCGGAGGTCAGAAGAGGGTATCCGATTCCCCTGGAACTTGAGTTCTTCTGGAATTGGAGTTTCAGACGGTTCTTGGCCACCATGTGGGTGCTGGGGATCGAACCCGGGTCCTCTGCAAGAGCAGTCGGCGCTCTTAACCGCTAGGCCATCTCTCCAGCCCCGATTCTTTTCTTCTATCGTGTAGATTCTAAGGTTTGAACTCAGGTCTTTGGGTTTGGTAGCAAGCCCCTTTCCTGACTGAGCCATCTCACCTGCCTCAAAAGACACACTTGAAGGGCACATAGTTAGTGATCTACTTCTTCTAACTAGGCCCAGTCTCTGAAAGGTCCTACCTCCTCCTAACAATCCACTAAGGTATGATCAGCTGGCAAGGCTGAACCCTGAATATCCACCCAATTATCTCCCCAAAGGGTTGATTCTAAACACTGCTCAACTGGGGATCAAGTTTTAACACAGCAGCTTGGGAAGGGGGCATTTCAGGTCTACAGCATAATACCAAGTGTCAGATTTTTGAGAATTTGTCCATGGTCATTGTGGTAATTGCAAGCATATGCAAGATGAGAGTTGAACTCTTATCACACGTCACCCAATACATTTCTCTACAAGACAGTGAGAAAAGCCAAGACATCAAAGCTAAGTTGTCACTTGTACAATGGAGAGCTCAGAGAAGTGGTGGAGTTCATACTTCTCTGCTCAGCCTGTGTACCCTCCCTAAGGTGTTGCTTGTGCAAACACTGAACTGTAAGCTCAAACCTGGTTCCTGTTCCCATTCTTCAAGCCTGAGGCACAGGCTTAATACTTTCTTCCTTCCACCATCCTCCACCACTCTGACACACTTGTTCTCACACGGCCCCCAAGGAGCCTTGTTAGGACCTGTTTACATCTATGAATTTTTATTGTATCTTCATTTATTTAGTTGGACCCCTCGGTGAAGTTCAGGACAGACAAAGTCTTCTGAATACTTAAGCAACTGGATGCTTGGTTGGTATCGCTGCCCTTTAAGTGCCTCTCTGCTTGAGTTCAGAGCTTTTGTGGCAGTGTATTCCCTGGGGTGGGAGTCATGGCTTTCACATGGAACCTAGAAAGCCTGGGAGGATTACAGAGCTAGTGTTTTGGGGGCTTCAAGGAAGCTCAACTTTCCTGGCTCCTCATCAGAATGAACATAGGGCACTTCTTTGTGGGGGTTCTTGGGGATGAGTGAGCTACAATTTGCCAAGAGATTCCGGAGCTTGAGACAAGTACTGCTGAGCTGCTTACCAACGATGAGGAGGCGTCTGCACAAACACTCTTTTGTTCTTTTGTTCTTGCCAGGTTTGTGTGGGTGGCAGAGGCTGAAATAATTTCATTCTCAGAGTCCATCAGCCTTGACATGTCTCTGTAAGACTGTCTTTTTCATGATCTTTTTGATTATTTGTCTGAAGTAGAGTTCAGGTGGGTAAGGACTAAAGCAGAATGGGGTAGCCATTAACCATTCAGAAGAGCACACAAAGAAAGTGAGTCAGCTACCCCCATACTCAAATTCTGAGGTTTGATTT
Organism: Rhizomys pruinosus; assembly: GCA_009823505.1. Classification (NCBI taxonomy): domain Eukaryota; kingdom Metazoa; phylum Chordata; class Mammalia; order Rodentia; family Spalacidae; genus Rhizomys; species Rhizomys pruinosus. Next base: position 302,445 of record VZQC01003882.1, read on the forward strand.
TGCATTCTTTTTATCCATTAAGGCGAAGAGAAAATTCTAGGATGAATTGTTTATGGGTAGTAAAATTGAGAATTATCATAATGTAAAGTTTAGAACACAAAACTGAGATTGAAATCTGAATAGTTTGCAAGTGCTGGGTAAGGATTTCAGTAGCTTGCCTTCTCTTTGCAGCATGTCAAAGACACAGGAATGAGAAAGATTGCTGTTCTACACCCTGAGAAATGAAGCCCCAGAGAGGGAACAGAACTTACCCACCTTTAGCAGGGCATGGTGGCACACGCCTTTAATCCCAGCACTTGGGAGGCAGAGGTAGGCAGATCTCTGTGAGTTCAAGGCCAGCCTGGTCTACAGAGTGAGTTTCAGGCCAGCTGGGACTAAAGGGAGACCCTGTCTCAAAAAGACCAAATAAATAAATAAATATAAACTAACTTACCTTCACACAGTTGTTTCCAGGCAAATATTCTGTGTGTCATTTGTAGGAGTTGAGGCAGGAGAAACAGAGGTCTAAGATGAGCCAAGGAAAGCAAGCCAGTAAGCTGCATTCCTCTGTGTTCTCTAGTTGGTTCCTACCTCTAGGTTCCTGCTCTGGGTACCTGCTCTGACTTCTCAGACGTTTTGGAACTTTCAGCTAGAAAAGCCATTGAGTGCACAGAGATTAATAAGCTGTTATGAGAACATGGACAATAATGCTGAGAGCCTAGCAGATGATGGAGGCCTGGCTTGTGAAGTCTCAGAGGGAAGCACAGACCAAAGATGATTAGGACTATTAGTATGCTACTTTGAATTAAAACAATGTGGTTGCTTGTCAGGTGTGACTAACAAGAGACTAGAACTACTGAAATGAAAGCTTTGCTTTAGCTGGGCTGAAAAACCAGCTGTGATTAATAAAAAGTCAACATCAGTGAGGTGAAATCTTTGGGGAACTCTTTCCTAGGGCTCAGCACACAGAAGCTGTGGCCCAGACAGAGCCAAGGTCAGATAACCAACTGGAAGGTGAACTCCCGTGTGGTACTGGTTTTGAAGGCATGAAGGGGTCATACAGAGAATCTGAAGCTCGAAGAGGCCATTGGTGACACTGCATCCTCAGTTACAGTGAAGTTCAAAACATATTGGAGATGCCAGAACCCAGGGATGACCACCAAAGATAGCGGTGTGAGTCTAGTGGACAAGCTGTGCATGCTGTCAATGACAGAACCAGAGAAGTGGCAAAGCACAGGCCTTTTGGAGCCCAGAAGATCATGAGTATGTCCCAGATGTCGGACACTGAGCTACAATGCTGGGCTTTGGTTTTTCTTAAGTGTGTCCAGGTTCTTCCCTTTTGAGATATGAAAGTATCTAGTCTGGTTTCAATTTTAGAGATGCCTACAGTTAAGGGACTTAACTGAACGCAGATCCTCTACAAGCAGCCAGTCCTATTCTGTCGCTGTGAGCTGTTTTCTTAATTGGTAATTGATGCAGGAGAGGGCTCAGTCCTCGGTGGGTGGTTCGATCCCTGCACAGGTGGACCTGGGCTATAGAAGAAGGATGAGTGAGCCTGCCAGGGGCAGCAAGCCAGTGAGCAGGGCTTCTCCTGGGTTTCCGCTTCAAGTTCCTGCCCTGGCTTCCCTGGATGATGGTCTCTGATGGGGATGTGTGAACCAAATAAACTCTTTCCTCCTTAAGCTGCTTTTGGTCACAAAAGAGTTTTATCACAGCGAAGACAATCAAACCAGAACAGTGAGGAGCTGAAGTGGTCCTGGAGAGTGACAACAAAGAGAGCAGAGACAGGTAGGAATGACACTAGCGCATTCCTCTCTCCTCAAATCAAATCCTTCTCGAATCCCAGATCTTTGTCTTCAAGGCCTCCAGGACCTTGTTTCCTTTGGACCTCGCTACCCAAAATTTCCCTCAGGAACTGTCTCTTGGCTTCTCCCCCAGAAATAACAAAATAGCAATAATACTTGGGGCATTCATTGGAGGTACCCAGACTCTACTTCCATAATAGTATCCCAGTTTTTACAACATTAAGACTGGTATAGTTAGCATCATTAATAAAAAAAGAAATTGAAGTTCAGTGAGATTGAGAATCTTATTCAGGTCCCAAGCTGCTAACCGCAGAGCTGGAAACTGGACACTCAGCCTGTCCTTGAGTACTTGTATGACCACCCACACGCTTCCATGCTTTCTCTCTTCTTCCTTTCCTAGCCACGAAATTCCATGCCCAGACAAGTGCAGGGTACGTCCATTGAGCCCATGTTAAAATAAGAACATCTGGAACAGGTAAGGTATTTGGGCCATTGAATTCAGACCCAAGAGAAATGGACAATTTGGTTCAGCACCCAGCATGCATTTTCCATACATCTTTACAGGGCCTCAATATTTTTCAAGTCTCTCTCTCTCTCTCTCTCTCTCTCTCTCTCTCTCTCTCTCTCTCTTTCTCTCTCTTCTGTGCCCCACCCCTATTCCTGATGTACTCCCCAATTTATTCAAGGAAAAACGTACTCCTTTGGCCAGTGATCAGGTCATACACAAGCATCAGATAAAATGTAGTCAATGGACTCCAAAAAAAGATTTGTGGAGGGCTCCTGGAGAGTTCCACCTCACTTTTCAAGTAGCATGTCAGGAGACATTCTCATTTCATCTAGGCAGACCGTGCTCAGGTTTGAAGTCTGAAATGCCCACTTCTCCCTTACAGGCTGTGGGCAAAGCTTTTAGATGAAGCTATGCGGACCTTGATGTTTGCCCTCTGCACTTTGTTAAGGAGCTAATGAAGTCCTGTTTGTTTAAGCCATACAGTATCCAGGGATGAAAAGAAAACCAAAGCAGACAGGTGATCCAACAGCAGCCTTAATGTAAGGATGCAGGTATGAAATTAGAGTAAGCATGGAGCAATAACAGGGGTACCGACAGCAGGCAGAGTCCCACCTGAAACCCAGGGAGGTTCTTGGCCACCTGGGGCTGTTTGTTGAGCAGCTGATCTAATGTTTACTAGTAGCAAAGACAGTCTGACCTCCAGAATCTCCTTTTTTTTTTCTCTTTTCTTGGGGCAAATCTCACCTACTTCAAGCCCTAACTCAAAGCTTAGCTCCCTTGGGAAGTGTTTTCCATTAGCACTGGGCCTGGGAATTTCCTTTCCTGAGAATTCCTTGGGACCTCTCTACATAAAACAACACAGTATCTCCTTGCATCAAAGGGGAAGGGGAGACTCGCATCACTTAAAGTCAGAGAAATAAATGTCCTTTAAAAATCACCATCATGGGTCGCTGGAGAGATGCCTCAGTAATTAAAGAGCACTGACTACTCTTGAAGTCTGGGATTTTTGTCTTATTCTTGACTGAGGTTTGGTTGCCAGCACCCACATGGCTGTTAACAACCATCCCAAACTCAGCCCCCTCTCTCACCTCTGCAATTATTCCACAAACCTGTGTACTTGTAAACATGCATGCAAAACATTCACATACACATAAAAATAACTAAATCCAAAAAATTTACATCACCATTATCTACTGGGTATGTAGCTTAGTAGTAGAGTGCTGACCTATCAGATAGGTATAAGGCCTTTGTCTTTCTTCCTTAAACATACATTGTGAAGGTAGAGATCATTCTTTCTATTTCAGAAATCTAGAAATGGTTTTCAGCCCCTACCCAGGGATTACCCCTAGCAAGTTCAGGTCTGGGATTCTCTCTGCTTTCATCTGTTCTATCTCCTGTGAGATGAGGAATATGAATATGCAGTACCAGTTTGATGCCTCTTGTGTTTCCATCTTCCCTTCATAATGGTAGAGACCCTGGCTTGACATTGGCCCAGCTCTAAATGTTGACTTTGGGCTTAGAACTTCCTCCTTGGTTCTAGTTAACAGTCGAGTCTCTATAATGAAGTGGCCCAGAAAATACAACCCAGTGTCTTCAAATATTAATAACTTCATTTGTTTCCAAAAGCTGGAGAGGGCATCATGAAAATTAATGAGTGTGCTTGTAGAAATCAATTGTCTTTGCCAAAGGTTCTCTGGAGTCATTGTGTAGGAAATTATGTGGTGTTTTTTCTTCCTTTTGCATCTGGGATAATATATTTCTAGCGAAAGTGTTCGTTTTGATTATATTTATGTTGCAAAATAATGGAGTCTCGGTAGAAGTCTCCTGGCTCTTCATTCTGTAGAAAAATGAAGTTTGGAGAAAAATAATCCCACAGAATGAAAAGCCAAAGGTGTCGTGTCAGTCACGGGCTTCTCCTGGGACCCTGCCCTTCTAGCTCTTACGTCTGTACATGCGCAGTGAGGGTCTGAAGGGTTTTGACTGAGATGGAAACAGTGCCGAACTTGGAGAGGAAAAGAGATTTACAGCGAGTCTCACAGTCTAGTTAGGGGAAGTGGCTGGTCCCCAACTCATAATTCCTGCTATACTATTCTAACTGCCTCTCCCACTCTTTCTAAAAGCAATAGCAACAAACAAATCATGCAAGAGGAAAGAAGTTATCAATATACTCACTTGTTATTTATAAATTCCAAAAATTAAGGTATTTTAATTCTATTGGATTAGGATTGAGATCTTTTTCTGTTCTGAATAGACCACCATCTCACATTCAGTAGCATGGAGGGGCCTCATGGCATTTTTTATATTCACTGAGAAAGTTGAATTACTGTATATTTAATCTGCGGTTAGCCAATTACATTTATGGTTTTCATATATCAGGAAATGAATAAGATGCACAATTTAATGCAGAGTGGTGGTAATGTTTTAAATATACAATTTCAAGTGAAAAGATACAAAACTTTTGCAAATTTCATACAATATTTTGATAATATTTAGATGTTCTCCCCTATCTGCACCCATTATCAGTTTTTCTTGTAGTCTATTATATACATACGGCCTATAGGGTCAAACTTGGGTCCTCAAATGCCCTTCAGTGAGGGTTCATCAGCTGGAGCCTGGTGAACCTACCAGAGTTTCACTCTTTAAAAATTTTTTTATGTATATGAGTGTATTGTCTGCATATGTGTGAGTGCACCCATGTCATGCAATGCCTGTGGCAGTCAGAAGCAGGTCTCAGATTCCCCTGGAACTGGAGTTAGGCATGGTCGCTGGCTGCCATGTGGGTGCTGGGAATTGAACTTGGGTCCTCTGCAAGAGCAGTCAATGCTCTTACCTGCTGAGCCAACTCTCTAGCCCCGCCAGAGTTTCACGCTTAATTTGTCTGGTTCTTGTTTATGTTGTCACCATTGCTGTGAGTTTGTATGAGTGACTGACCAGCTGAAGGGAAGCCTTTATCTCCTTGGGCTCTTACAGTCTTTCTGCCTCGTCGTCCACAATGATCTCTGAGCCTTGGGAAGCAGAAGGTTGATACAGTGTCATATTCAGGGAGGAGCTCTCTGCAACCTCTTATTTTCTGCACAGTGGCCAGTTGTGCCTCTTTCTGTTAATCACCATCTGCTGCATTAAAAGTTACATTTTAATGTCTTAGTATATCAAACGAGAGTTTGCCAACTCTTGATTTGGATGTAACACTAAGTCTACTTAGTTTTTGTCCTTAAAAGTTTGCTGGAGAACTGAAAGAAGTTCAGCAAAACTGAATGGATATTTATGCTGGTATTAAAATTATTTTTGCACATTTGAAAATTTCCATAATAAAATGCAGGAAATTACAAATTAATGGAACATGAAACAATAACAATTTAAAGTGGAAAAGGAAAGTGATAGGGTTTCTGATATTGAGAAGCAAATTGCTATAAAACCAAAAATAACCAAAGGAAGTATTTCATTAAGAGGAAGAGAGAACTTTCATAGCAATAATAGATAGGTTCTTGGATTGTTAGATATTCTATTTAATGAGTGAAGTGAATCAGATAAATGCATTGAAAAGTTGAAAATGTTATGCAACTTTGACATGGAATTCTCATGTTATGACGATAATGTAAGCCTGATAACATGCCAGCCCAGGATAGCAATGACAGATTCGTCAATAAAAAAGTTCTGAAAATTCCATCAGCAAGCTTGTTACTTGCTTATTAAAAGTATATTTAAAATGAGTCACTATATAAAGAAACACAAAATGCCCCCAAAGACCTACTGCCTATGCATGAAAGAAATCGTATAAAGGTTTTCTCTAATTGGCCAATAAGCTTAAGTTTTTCCATGACATTTAAAATTTTTTTTTAATTTTATTTATTTCTGTATGTGTATGAATGTACTGTCTGCATGCAGGTTTGTGCACCCGTGTCGTGCAATGCCGCAGAGGTCAGAAGAGGGTGTCGGATTCCCCTGGAACTGGAGTTCTTCTGGAATTGGAGTTTCAGACGGTTCTCGACCGCCATGTGGGTGCTGGGGATTGAACCCGGGTCCTCTGTAAGAGTGGTCAGCACTCTTAACGGCTAGGCCATCTCTCCAGCCCTTTCCATGACATTTTAATAAGGAGCTGCAAAGCTAACACTATCTAAGTTATCAATACTTCTTTTGGCCTTTTTGAGACAGAGTCTCTCTATAGCCTTAGCTGTCCTGGAAATTGCTATGTAGAGCAGGCTGGCCCTGGACACACAGAGATCTGCCTGCCTCTGCCTCCAAAGTGTTGGTGTTAAAGGCATGCACCACCATCCCCAGCCAAAGTTATCAATACTTAAACCAAGCTAGATGTATGTATAAATTATTATTTACATAACTAAATATACATTATTTATAGAAAAAGATATTACAAAATAAATCTTTGGACAAATTTAGTAAAAATTTTGCAGAGATGACAAATGGTGTCAAGCTATACCATGGTTTGGATTTTGTAAAATTTAATAATTTGGTGATTCCTGGTTTTTGAAATAACTATGTTTCCACTTATAACCATATATTCTTGTACTCTTAAAAATTTTTTTTGCTTTATTTTATGTGTATGTGTATTTTGCCTGCATGTATGTAAGTGCACCTGTGTCATGCAATGTCCATGAAGTCCAGAAGAGGGCGCCAGATTCCCTGGAATTGGAGTTACAGACAGTTGTTAGCCACTGTGTGGGTGCTGGGAACCAAATCCGAATCCTCTGAGAAGAGGGAAGCAGTGTTCTTAATGGTTGAGCCATCTCTCTAGCCCCTGTTCTTGTATTCTTAAATAGGATCCCATCATTTAGAAATCTCAAGACCTCTCTCCTCTGCTGCCTTCCAGCAATGAGAAGCCATGGAAAAACAACTGCGAAGAGCTTGGAAGCAAGGTAATAGTATTAACTGTAACCCTATGTTTGGGTGCAAGTTCAGGGTGAGGTCAAAGGTCTTTAGGTGGCCAGCAGCACCTTCCTGATGCCTGCATCTGTAGCACTGTGCCTGTAACAAGAAGGAATGGTTAGGGAGTATGTTGGGTGATTTGCAAAGACTGCTGGTAATGATAATAGTGGCTGCTGCTATTACTGACCACACCATCTATCATTCTTTTTTTTTTTTTTTTATTTCCGTATGTGTATGAATGTACTGTCTGCATGCAGGTTTGTGCACCCGTGTCGTGCAATGCCGCAGAGGTCAGAAGAGGGTGTCGGATTCCCCTGGAACTGGAGTTCTCCTGGAATTGGAGTTTCAGATGGTTCTCGGCCACCATGTGGGTGCTGGGGATCGAACCTGGGTCCTCTGTAAGAGCGGTCAGCGCTCTTAACTGCTAGGCCATCTCTCCAGCCCCACCATCTATCATTCTTATTTCAGAGGTCAGTGACCTGTAGCCCAGGGACCAAACTTGTCCTGTTCCTGCTTTTGAACTTACACTTTAGAGAAATTCAGTTGTAATCGTTTGCTTAGATATCACCTGTGACTAGCTTTGTATATAATAGCGGAGCTGAGCAATTATGACAAAGACCTTGTGGTTTGCACTCTAAAACATTTACTCTTTGGCTCTTTACGGAAGTTTGCTGGCCCTTGTGTTGAAGCCACCATCTCTGTGGCAGTCTGTGACTTTCCAAATGTATGGACAGTACCTCCTAACCCATATTCTCATCAAATGGACTTCCTCCAAGTCTCACTGAGCAAAAGAATCTGTCTGTGTCTGGGTTGACCTTGATATTGCCTTGATCAATAACAGGTTGAAAAGGTGAAGTTGTACCATTCCAGGTACAAATTCCCTTTGCTTGCTTTTATTGCCTGCTTCATGTCAACACAAACCGGTTGCTAATTAAGAGACTACTATGCTGTGAGAATCTCAAACTCTATGGAAAGGACTAAGTGGTAAAATGCCACACAGAGAGAAGAGAGGCTCATGGGAGAACCATGTAGTGAAGAAGCTGTCTTGGGAGAAGCTCCTTTGGCTCTACTTGCCTGGGCTGATGCCCTGTGGATCACACAGGGATCACCCATGCAAGCCTTTGCAAACAAGTCCACAGGGCATTAGCTGTAACACAATGGTAGCTTTAATCCAGTGACTTTGGGTGAGTTTGTTAAGGAGAAATGTCCAATTGGGGTGATTTTATTTGATTCCCATAATGGCCATATGAAACATGATTAATTGGCCCTAATATAGATTTGAGATAGCAATAGATCTGAGTGCTCAAATTATATTCTCTATATTACACAGCTGGCAAGAAACAACCAAGGTACAAGCCTAAGTTTACTGAACCCCTCAGCCTACATACCTGATCTGTCCCAGTGCTAACATTTGTGTGCTGAAGCAGATAAACTGAGAGATAAGAGGTCAAGCAAGAGGCTCTGAAAAGGTCACATTCCCAGCCAGAGGCATTGGTGGGAAGAGGGAGCAGTAAGTGTACAACCCCAGAGTCAAGACTGTGCCAAGCACTGGTTCCTTGGCAATTAGTCTAACAATGGTTTTCCTTATTGATTTTAAATCTGTGATGTTTTTGCTTACTTTTAGAAACAATTATTTTCAAATTGCTTTCTTTTAAAAGGAACTGGTTTATAAAATGTAGACTATAAAACTCACTAATTATTAATTGGACAGTAACAATTTCTAGTAAACTTATGCAGTTGTGTAACCATCACCACTATTCATTTTTAAACACTTCCACCACCCACAAAAGGCCCCTCAGGCCAGACTGTGGCCGTTGCACTTCCAAGCTTGCCCTTCTCAACTGATGATCTGCTTTCTGTCTCTCTTCTGGAACTGTTGTTTAATGGAAGTACATCATATACAGTTTGTTGTGGTGTGCTTCTTTCTTTCAGTATTCACCAGTAGTTTATTCCTTTCAATTGTTCAAGAGAGTTTATGTAAACAAATGGTAGCCCACTATAAGTTTTTCAGTTGGTAGATGTATGGATTGATTCCAGTTTGGGGCTACACCAAGTGTCTGGCTTAAGAAAATTTGTTAGAACAAAAATGGTTGTGCTTACAGATTTCTGGTTACTGCTAGAAAAGGATTTGAGTATGGAACAACATGACTAAATCATTCTCCCATAGTCCTCAGAGTCAAGAAGATCTCCCCAGGTTGGAAAGTTGTAGGATTTGATTGGAAATTTTGTATGAAATGCACAAAAGTTCAATAAAAATTGGCTTTGAAAAAAAAAAGTTGTAGGAATGAAAAACCATTTTGTTAGGTTCAGATAATCTCCATCTTCTAATGACAGATGCCCCTTGACTCTCAAATCAGATTCTGGATTTTCTTGGACTCAACTCTGATTTGACATGACTAGTATTGTAAATGATACAATTGGGGGCTTTTCTTGAAATTTTAATTATTGAGCTTTTATTTTATTTATTTATTTTTATTGTTTGTTTGTTTGTTTTTTCGAGAGAGGGTCTCCCTGTAGCCCAGCTGTCCTGTAACTCAGTCTGTAGACCAGGCTGGTCTTGAACTCACAAAGATCCACCTGCCTCTGCCTCCCAAGTGCTAGGATTAAAGGCATGTGCCACCATGCCCGGCTTTTAATTATTGAGCTTTTAAATGGAATGTACTTAAATCCTCAGAATCGTGGAAAATATCACAGGGTAGCCCATGATTACTATAGTTGGTACTAATTACCCATTTAAATGCTCTTGAATAAAATGTGCTGATGAATTCACTTTTTCTCAGTTGTGGGACTGATCCTATTCCACAAGAAAATGACTTTAGAGAAGTGTTTTTGAAATGGAATTTCTTGGGTGAATGGGGAGTTTACCTCCTTTCTTCCTTAGCTGTGTCTGTCCCATCCCAAAGCCTCTGTTGACTCATTCTCACTCACCTCCCCTCTATGACTAGTTCTGTGCTGGCACACTATGAAAATTCAGAAAATATTTTAATGACTTGTTATCAGCAGGTGCTTTTACAATAAACCAGCCCATTCACGCCTTGTAATGATTTTGTACAAGGTTGCTTTTCTGGTGCTGTGCTAAACACCATGGCCAAAGCAACTTGGGGAGGAAAGGGTTTATTTGGCTCACATTTCTTCCATGTCACAGTCCATCGCTGAGGGAAAGCAAGGCAAGAGCTTAAGGTGGGAACCTAGAGGCAGGAACTGAAGCAGTGACCACAGAGGAAGACTGCTTCACTGGCTTGTTCAGCTGCCCACCTGCCCAGAGCTGGAGTGGCTCTCAGTGTGTGTCTGGGCCCTCCGATATAAATTAGTAATCAAGAAAATGCCGTGCAGACACGGCCCGCAGGACAGTCTGATGGAGGAAATTCCTCAATGAAGGCTCCCTCTTCCCAGGTTTCTCCAGTATGTGTGCAAGGGACAGAACCCAGCCAGCCTATGATCCTACTGAACAAAGAGGAAGAAACCAGTCCTGAGAGAGGGCAAGTGATTTGCCGAGATGGTTCTATTACAAGAGTAAAAGAGAAGATCAGGGTTCATCCGTGGGCCTCAGTTCTATGAAATCCTGTACAGAGCGAGACCAGAACACAAATGATCAAATACCAGGCATTTTGTGGCCATCCTGTTTTATATGTCAAGCTTTTTTTTCTCTCATGTATTCCATAGACTTCCTGTATCTTGTTCTTCAATTACAGCTGTCAACTTCCTCCTGCAATTGCTCCGTATTCAGGGCTGTAATTGCTCCTCAACCTGAGCCCACATGCATGCAATTTCCCTATCAAGTCAGAAGTTTCCAAAGGACTGTGGCTGAGCATCCCACAGAGCTATATACACCTATGATTACTGTTTCCCACATGTCCCATTATCCCCAGAGAAGCTCTAGAGTGCTCTAAGTACTAGGTAGTGACAACACACTGATGTGGGTAGGTGGCCAAGAACGATTATCCTGCGTGCTCTTACTGTAAAGAGATTCCCATGGTGGGAGCTGCCACCACAGTGCGAGGGAGGGAGGGAGGGAGGACGCTAAGGCAACTTTAACTGTTTGGGTCTATTCTTGTCCTCAGAGGCACGGCTCTCTTCTAGATAATAAATTAAGCTTCTATCAAAATAAAAATAATACATTCAACCAGTAGATGACTGGTCTGAGTTGTAGAAGGAAAAAGTAATGGAGAAATAAAGGATTCCTACAGTTTTTGATGTATGAGGATTCTTAAAATGCTTTTCTAAAGAATCCAAACAGAACTGAAACAGAACTGAAGGGCCTTGGGCAGATGCGGAAATAGGACCTGAAGAGGAGCCCGGGCTTGGCCAAGTCAGCAGCAAGTGTGGCGCCAGTCCCATGATGGCACAACTTCCCACCCAAGACCTTCTTCACAGTGGGTAAACTGAGGGTTGACCATGGGAGGTGTCGCGGGTACTACATTTAGCCTCACAGGAACTTTCTGCCGGGTGGCTGTAGAAACCCCAGGTCTCTAGGACTTGAAAATCAAGAGCCCAGGCTGGAAAGCCTGGCTAAGAAAGCAAAACAAATTGCCAAAAAAAAAAAAAAAAAAAAAAAAAAACAAGACTGAAAAGGACAAATGACTGAAATCAGCCCCATTCCCACCTCAGGAGTGAGACAAACTGCCAAGAGGCTGATCCCAAGGACATCAGAGGTTGCTGAGAGACACGAGTGGAGTGGAGGGGCTCTCCCAGCCTGAAGCCTCCCTCCCTCTAGTCACCATCTCTAAGGAATGGACCTCTTTCCTTGGGCTTATTCTAAAGCAGGGAGCTGGAGAGAGGCTAGGGAGACCTGAAGGAGACCTTGAGAAAGACCTGAGGAGCCAAATGAAACCACAACAGCCGGAACAGCGTCACTACACAAGCAAGCATAGCAAGCAGACATACCTGCATTTGGAGCACGTGCCCTGTGGTCGGGCTGCTAGTGAAGCTCACTGCAGACTTAAACAGGAAGTCAGGGGCTGGAGAGATGGCTCAGCTGTTAAGAGCACTACCTACTCTTGCAAAGGACTCAGGTCGAGTTCCCACCACCCACTTGGAGGCTAACAATCTGTACCTCCTATTCTAGGGAACCAGACATCCTCCTATGACTTCTGCAGGCATCGCATGACATGAGTGCGCTTACATACATGCAGATACACAGACACATTTTATTCGCCCATGCATATACACAGGCACACACATATCAACACACACTGACACACATGCACACATATATACACATACACATATGCACATGTATACACATGCACACATAGTTGGCAGAAGGAATTTGTACAGAAGGAAATGTGCAAGGTTCATCCTGGGTCCATTACATATCCTACGAAGCTAAGTCCAATATCCATGTAGAGAAAAGATGAAAGCTAAATAATGAGCTATTGCTTCTCACTGGGATGGTATTGCTACAGGACATGCTGTGATTTTCTGTGGGACTGTTCCATAGACTACTGGAGTGACAAACCTCGCTGGGTCATCGGGATGGCCCCAGCCAACTTAGAATTGAATATAACTTCTACTAACAGTCTTAGCCTAGAATTTAACTCTGTTTTACATGCATACAAAGTGATAATGACATTTGAATAATAATCTAACATATCTGTCTGTGCTCCCAACTATTGAGTCTGCCCTGAGGAGATGCAGTATTTTACTCCTTGCTTGTGTGCTGAACTGCAGATGCATTCTAGCAATTATGTTGGTGAAATGTATTATTATTGGGTTTCAAGTTACTGAATTCAAGGCATTGTACCATTTTTGGTGAAATGATATATTTGTCAGAAGATAATGTTATCTGTGACTTTGTAGACACTAAATGAGACATCACACAAAATGGGCTGTTTTATTTCTTTTTCATTTTTTAAAGAAAACAGCATGTGACCTAATGCTATTAAAGATGACTGGTTTAGATGATGAATACTGAGAACCTAAACAAAGGCCTGAGGGGTAAGAAAGAAAGCCATTTGCTTGGAGAATTAATTGAATTTGGAAAGTATCTGAATTCTATGCTTAGGATAAAGCTCTTTCAACTTTCCCCTTTGCAGGCTAAATGAACCCCCATCCTAGTTGTCAGTTTCAGATATTCACTACATTGGCTGTTGTTTCCAGAGCCCTTGTGGCTCCGCAAACACTGCTCAGTCGCGGATTTCCAAATGGAGCGTCCATTAAATAATGAGCCACACTTCCCTATTATTGAGTGTGAACACACTCAGGCAATGGACAGGATCAGTGGCTTGTCTACGTTCCTCATCTGCATCTGTCAAGGGACTTGCAACTGCCTGCACCTGCATTTCTTTGACAAAGAGTCACTGACCACTGAGACCCATCATGAATAATGCTGGGAATGCGGGCCTTCATGCACCCTCTAGCTCCAAAACAGCCCTTACCTGTGACTATGAGGCTTGGGGTATGAATAATAGTCCAGCTCCTTCACCCACTATGGGGCTGGCTCTAAGGTCTAGAACAATAGTGTTAAGCTCTGGTCATCCACACGGTAATGGCTGGTTCCATAACAAACCCTACATAAACCGGCTTCCCTGTCTTGTTACCTCCTTCATCTGCCAGCATTTTTGTCACTGTCAAAATATGCTACTTTGTTGTCTCAAGATCAGTGGCAAGTCATCCCTGGGGAGAGCCTTCCAGCAGAAGGCAATGTAGAGCCACAGCACAGGCCTGAGATAGCCGAGCTCTGACTGCAGTTCTAACAACACCCTGGATACTTCTCTCTGGCTTTGGTTTTCTTATATTCCAAGAAAGGATTTGCACTAGACTGGCTTTTCTCCAAATACATACAGCAGAAGAATTATCCAATTGCTGGAATGTTAATACCTGTCAGGTAGAGAAGAAGAAAGGAGGCTCCTCGTCTGTGCAATGGGATGGTCTCAGCCTCTCGGACTATGCTGAGATGTGGGTAGGAGGAGTACTTAACTCAGTACTTGACTTGGAGAAGGCTGTAGCAGCCATTGACTGATTCTGAATGCAAATCAGACAGCTCACATGCCATGTAGAATAATTACCACTGGACAGGAGTCTTGATCCAAATACACAAACTCCTCAAATAACGGCAAATTCCTTAGGTTTAAATTAGGCAATTATATTCCCTTAATATTGGTCTGCTCTGAAACCATTCATTTTCATCAGTTTTAAAACAAAGCAGTAAGTCATTACTTCCAAATTTCAACCATCAATATACAAACACTAAATGTACTATCTTACTTTGGGGAGAAACATTTCCTAGGTTTCTTTTTTTAAGTGGTCAGTTAGGAAAATTTATTAGAATTTTTGAGATTTGAGTGTAAAACTCTAGTTGACCCAAGGAGACGGTAGGCTTAAATATCCTGAATTGGACGGAAGAGTATTAATGTTTGGGTAGAAACAAAAATAAATTTATAAGGTGGGGGCTGTAGAGATGGCACAACAATTAAGGGCACTGGCTGTTCCTACAGAGGACTCGCATTTAGTTCCCAGTACCCACATGGTAGCTAATAGCCATCTGAAACTCCAGTTCTAGGAGATCTGACACCCTCTGCTGACCTCTGTGGGCATTACATGACATGGGCGCACTTACATACATGCAGGCAATACACTCATACACATAAAAAATTACAATGTGGTCAGTTTGGTGGATTGACGCTGTGTGTCTGAATGGGGGTAACATACTGTCTATGCTTTCGCTCTAGCCCTCGTCTGAGCAACACACCACAAGCCTTGGGTTCAAATGCTTGAGCCTCCTGAAGGCCCTTCATCAGATCTGGTGTCTGTTAGGAAAGGATTTTTCGTCTGTCTGTCTGTGGTACTTCAATAGTTTACACAGTTTTGAGACTCTGGCCAATTTCAAGGCTGTTGTGCTCTACTTTAATCTGGAACCACGAACACCAGGTCTCTCAGCACCAGCTGAATTTAAGGAGAATGGAAAGAAGGCGCTAGAGGTGTTTCCAGCTCCAATTTTTGTCATCTTTCTCTCCCACAAAGCCTACTCTTCAGTGGTTGTTGACAACTGTTGTGACCACATTTGTGCATGGAGCTGTGTCGAGGAAGTGTGGGTGGCTAGGAAAGAAAAGAAGACAAATTGGCAGAAGTGATTTTAAAAGACGCCCATTGCCCAATTACTGAAGCTCACCTGGTTTTGTCTACATCAAAAGAGGCATAATTTTCTTGTTTTTGAAAAAATAAAGTCTGCCTTGGTAGAAAATAAATGCATTATCATGGGTAAAAGAAAATACACCGTCAAAATAATTGCTGCAGGAGATAGAATCTGATTTCAGCAAATGCCTTGAGTTTCTGCCAGCAGGGAAGAGTCTTTGGGTAAAACACACTAACTAACCAGTGTCATCTGTGGAAATTCCTAACTCAGTGGAGCTTCAAATTGTTTGTGAATATGGGAGGCCCTTTTAGGCCACTCTTCTTTAATGAGGGCTGTGTTAGATGTACACTTACCAACCATGTCAAATTCAGTGGCTTTAAGTGATTGGTTTGGCTCATAAATTAGCATTTGGACTGGAGTTTTCAGTGATAAAATGGCTGCTGTTCACCTAGTACAGCTGAGGTTGCTTGAAGACAGCAATCCAGAATTCTGAAGCCTCTGACACTTTCATGTTGATCCTGACTGTGCACAGCCCCCTCGTGGCTTCTCTCCATGGTCCTCTAGCTTGTTGGTGGTATACATATACAATGGAGTAGTATTGACCCATGTAGTTAATTTTCCATTGCTGCTGTAGAACTGGATGACCAAGGTGACTTATAGAATCAAGAGTACATTTGGGCTTACAGTTTCAGAGGGAGAGTTGAGAGTTCATAAAGGCGGGGAGGCATGGTGCGGGGAAGGGACACAGAGACAGAGAGAGATTAGAAGTGGGATGAGATCAAAACCTGTTCCCAGTGACATACTTACTTCCTCCATCAAGGACACACATTCTGAACCTCCCCAAAGAACCTGATCCTGCCAGGTGGGCGTGGTGGCACATGCCTTTAATCCTAGCACTTGGGAGGCAGAGGCGGGCGGATCTCTGTGAGTTCAAGGCCAGCCTGGTCTACAGAGTGAGCTCCAGGACAGCCAGAGCTACAGAGAGACCCTGTCTCAAAAAGTACCAATATAAAAACATCAAACAAAAAAAAAAAAAGCCTGTCAGTTGTAAAATGGATGAAACTAAGGGAAATTATATGAAATGAAGTAAGCCATAACCAAAAACAGAAGCACCTTATGAACAAACAATCACAAAAGATTGAACAGCAAATAATAATGGAAAACAAAAAATAATGAAAAAGCAACAATCATAAAAGAATCAAAACCTTAACCTTAATGAAGAATGATTGCTAGAAGTTGTGAAAGGGAGGTGAAGGCTGCGTGCATTGAAATGTCATGCTAAATCCCACTAATATGTGCAATTAATATATGCTAACCATAGATCAATGAAGTATAGAATAGCACTGAAATGTAGCACAGAGGTATAAGATCTCTTTATGTGCAGTGGTTCAAGGGTCAATGTGTGTTATAAACTCCAAAGCAACCCTGAAATGATAAAGCTAGGGGTGGCTGAAAGTCAGAAGGGGACTCAGGACAAAATGACCAAAAATGCTTAATTAGTTAAAAGAAAGACAAGAAAATTGGGGGACACAAAACAAACCCCCAAAATAGGAAATTAATGTTAAATTGGTATCATTAAGGCCAGATAATAATTACATTGAATATAAATTACAAAAAGTCTTAAATAGAAAGGAATTGTTAAATTTAAATAAAAAGCAAGTCCCAACTACATACTATTTATAAAAGAAACATCAAATTTCAAAGTAAAAATAAATTAGATGTAAAGAATATATAAAGACTACCAACTAGGAAATGATCTGTGTGGACAGCTTTAGTGTCAACTTGACACACCTGGGCTGAGAGAGCCTCAGTTGGGGAATTGCTTCCCTCAGAGTGGCCTGTGGCCACATCTGTGGAATATTGTCTTGATTGTTGAGTGATGTGGGAGGACCTGGCCCACTGTGTATGGTAACCCCTGGGCAGGTTGTTCCGTATTGTATAAGAAAGCAGGCTGAGCATGGGCCACTGGACCAAGCCAGAAAGCAGCCTGCCTTCATGGCCTGTACTTCAGCTCCTCCTTCCAGGTTCCTGCCCTGAGTTCCTGTGTTGGGCTCCTTCAGTAATGAACTATGACCTGGGAGATGTAAGAGAAATAAACCCTTTCCTCCCCAAGTTGGTGTTAGTCAAAGTGTTTTATCACAGCAAAAGAGAAGCAGACTAGAACATGGTCACAAGAAGCTACAGAGTCTGGGTTAACCCAAAATAAAACAGCACAGAGCAGAGTGCAGCAGAGATGGAGGGGCATTTCATAATGACACAGCATCAGTCAGCCAAGTAGAAACAGTGATGCTAAATACATATCAACCTAAAATCAGAACTCAAAATGCACGAGGAAAAACCTGACAAGATCCAAAGAAAAAGGCTCACATTTACAGTTGGAGTTTCAAAATACCAAAAGAAAGAGAAGATCCAGATTAATAAAATTAGAGATGAAAAGGGAGGATTTACTAAAGAGTCCAGTGAATACAGAGAATAATTAGAGGAACCTTTGAAAACTAATATTCTCTCAAATTGGGAAGTCTACAAGAAATGAATGACTTTCTAGATACATATGGCCTACCAAAATTAAATAAGTAGATATGAACAAAAACAGGTCCATAATAAGCAATGAGATTTAAATAGTAATGAAGAGCCTCCCAACAAAATAAGCCAGTAGCTGGATTCACTGCCAAATTCTACCAAACCTTTAAGGAAGAGGTGACTAATACCAGTGTGTCTAAAAATGTTCCCTAAAGTAGAAAGGAAAGGACAATTGCCAGCCTCATTCCATGAAATCAGTGTTACTCTGACCTAAAAACTGGATGAGGACACAGCAGAAAAGGAAACTATAAATCAATTTCCCTGACAAACTCTATGGCAAAATTTCTCCATAAAATGCTTGAGAACACATTAAGAAGATCATCTATCACAACCTGGTTGATTTCATTTTAGACACAATTATTCTATTCTTTCATTTAACCCCAAATCTTTGTATACATGCATAGTTGTGTGAAGCTAGTTTATATCTTTTAATTCATGGTATATACTGTTGCATGTATAAATAGTATGTACTTTTATTGCTGTAGAACATTCTGTTGAAACGAATAGGCCCCAATTTCTTTCCTGTTCTTCTCACAGACCTTCAGAATGTTTCTAGTTTGTAGCTCCTTCTGTTATGTACCAACCCCTTCTGGGATCCAAAGTGTGGCTATCTTCTCATCAGGACGATAATTGCTTTGCTCAGTCCGCTCTTAATGTAGAACAGCAAACAGTCCTCTGCATGTGAGTCTGATTCTACGAGCCCAAATGCATCATGAGGTGCAAGGGCTTTGAGATGCTGTTAACAAAGTGATCCCATCAAAAATCTTTTAAGTTCTCAACTATTATTGTTCTAGAATGGAAATTATCTTACTTTGTATGTATCTGTGGTAGCAGTTAGATACTGGAAGACTTTAGATTTTTTCTGCAACTTGAGTTCTGTGTGTTGCAGTGCCATTAAAAGAGTAACCTCAGCAAGGGGATCACAATTCTCTTTTGTTTGACAATTTATTATTTTATTTTTATGTATGAGTATATTGCCTACATGTATGTAGGTATGCCTGTGTTGTGCAAGGCTCACAGAAGTCAGAAGAGGGTATTGGATCTCCCTGGAACTGGAGTTATGGACAGTTTGTTAGCTGTCATGTGGGTGCTGGGACTAGAACCTAGTTCCTCTGCAAGAACAGCTAGTGCTCTTAACTGCTGAGCCATCTCTCCAGTCCCTTGTTTGCCAGTTTCTACCATAACACTTTATAACACATTTTACCATGAAATAAATAGGATTAGGATTAGTTTTCTTATATTAAAATGTATGTTTGCTCAACAAAATTGGAACGAAACTCTGTTCCTCTGAGACTCCTAGCTCATCACTGCCACGGCACCAGCTGGTGTACCTACTTAGGGTATTCTCTGATACGCAGCTTTCCATTGGCTTCCCTTCTACTTAGAACAATCCTGGTCTAACCCTAAACCCTTTTCCCTGACAAGCTTTAACTTGAGGCCTCCTGTATTTCCACTTTAAGTTATAACATTGAACGATATAGTTAAGCCTGAATTCTACCATATAGTCCATCGCAGGTGGCAAACCCGTGTTGAATGATAATTTCTTTTTTTTTTCTTTCTTTTTGAGACAGGGTCTCCCTGCAGCCCCAGCTGTCCTGGAACTCACCTTGTAGACCAGGCTGGCCTTGAACTCACAGAGATCTGCCTGTCTCTGCCTCCCGAGTACTGGCATTAAAGGTGTGTGCCACCACAACCACACCCAGCAAATGATGGTTTCTTAATCACAGCTCAGCTTATTCCTTGGGCAGTTCATGTGATTCTGGGCTCCTGGAGTTGTGTTATACTTTAAAGCTTGGATAACCTCTCACTGGGCCATTGCAGCCCAGTCCTCCTCTGACCTTTAGGCTTAGCTGTCCCTTTCCTGGCTCCTCCCTACCATTTCCACACCAGTATAGAACCAAAGAGTTCCTCCATGAGTGATTATAAAGGCAGAAATAGCCAGTCTGAAGGAAGAGGGCAGCCTCCTTTAAGCAGCCTCACTCTCTAATGGTACATCTATAATCACAACACAAGCATGCATCACTTGGGCACTCTGCCATGCACTGATGTGTTTCAATATGCAGTTTTAACCAAGTTGTAGCTATGGAAGACACTTCGCCCCTTCTAGTCAATCTGATGCTCTGAGAAGGAAAGTGGTATGAAAGAAGAAAAGCTATCCAGTTAGTGAATGGAAGGACTAGAGCTGACTTCTGTTGTCCGCAAGGTGCCTGTCCTGTGTCCAGCAAGGTTCAAGCGGGGGGGGGGGGCAACCATTCTCATTGAGAGTCTCCATTTTAGCTTGCATTCTGACTGAAGGAAGAGAGGGCAGCCTGTCTGAGATAAACAGGCCCTGATGATACAGGGAAGACCCTGTGTCTATGTACTTCTAGGATTTCTTTCTGCTGAGGCTGAATGCAGGACTCTCACCAGCTATGTTATTTTTTTCTTGGAAATACTTTTGTAACTTTTTTGCATTAAATAAAAATCTATGTATACCTTATATTCATGGTTCTCACAAAGGCAGCAAAACCCAAATGAGTCTGCAAATTTAATTTATCATTCCTTCCAAAGTCTTTTCTATTTCAAGCTCCTCCTCATTCCAGTGAGGATACTGATGTGGAATTCAGAATAATAAATTTTGGGGAGCTTCACTCCGTGTTTTGAGAAAGGAAAACTAGCACAGCATTGGTTCAGGTCCCCTTAGAACCTTGAGGAAAGACAGTGTTAGGAGCAGGCATCAAGCCTGCAGCCTTCAATCTACCCTTCGAGGGATCTGCCTCCCTCTGGAAGAAAACATTGCTACAGGGCCAGACACAGCCTTTGGCACTTCACAAACCTTTTCTGAAGGGAAGTGAGAGACAGCTCTTCATATTGACAGATCTGCTGTGGGCAGTAAGTGCAATGGGGAGTGAGGAGGATGCAGTTTATTAAGGTTATTATTATTGCTGGTATCATTATTATGAATATGGTGCACATTCACTTAATGGTTACAACTGGGCCTGGACCCTGAAGGAAACTCAGAAATGATGTCATCTCTGCTCAGAGACCTCCTTTTCGAGCCACAATCCATTCTCGTAGTCCTCTGGTATCTGTTGCGTGTTTGTGTGCCCTGGGCAGTCTGGCCACATTAGTGTGGCTGCGCTAAGCATACAGAGGAATTCTTTCTTTCATATGTGTTACTTCTAATTTTGATAAACCAGGTAGTGGATTTGACATGATTGTGCATGCATTTGGAAAAGCTACAGACTGTCTGCCATGAGAAGTGACTCTGACCCAACTATAGTGTTCAAGCTCTGTCCTTCAGTAATACCTCCTGCTTCTCTTTGAGATCCCTAATGTTGAGCTGCTTAGCATCTTTTGAAGCAGCCCAGAGCTTAGAGAGTCCTGAAAGTTCTCTCTCATAGCCCTCAGGTGCCTGCCTGCTGGGATGGCCACCTTCTCTTGCTTCAGAAAGCAGTGTTTCTCCCAGCTGCGCTCGGGGCTCTGACTTGTAGGGGTGCCCCTGACACTAGCATGCTCTCCCATGTTTCTGGCTTTCTCTATGGCTATTCTTCACTCCTTGGCATCATCCAGAGCTCATGCTGTAGTGAGGGGTGGGTGCTCAGTAAGTACCCTACATGTTCTTGTGAGGGGTGGGTGCTCAATAAGTACCCCACATGTTCTAGTAAGGGGTGGTTGCTCAGCAAGTGCCCCACATTTACTGGCTTGAATCAAGGACCCATTATTTACTTGTCCTGATTCTGAGCATAGTTCAGGAAATGACTGCTGATGTCACCTGGGCTCTTCCTGAGGTACAGTCAGCTGGAACGATGGGCAGGTAGCAGGGACAGGATGGTCTCATCCCTGTTTCTGGTAGTTGGTTCTGACACTTGTCCAGGACTCTGCAGTTCTCCTGCAAGAGGCTGCTGATCCTTCCCAAGGTTAGACTGGACTTTTTGACCTGGTAGTCCATAATGGTCTCTTAGAGGATTCTACAGAACTTCCATGTCCTCCTATGGCTCAACCTTGAAAACAGCATGTTGTTTCTGCCAGCTTCTATTTATTACTGGAAGCCAATCTCAAACCACCCTAGACTTGGTGCCAGAATGAATTTGTTTCTTTGATGGATGTGGCAGATGGAACAGAACCCCCCCCCCTTTCCTCTTCTGCCTCCCTCTGTATCAATTACAGTAGCTTCAAGTTTCTGGTTTAGAAAGTTTTCTAAACCTTTACAATGAGTTGGGAATGAAAGGAAGACAGTATAGTTGTAGAAGACATGAACATGGCCTTGAATATCATAAATAAAGGAAACTGAAGTCCTGTGACACATCCCCAGTGTGACACATTCCCAGCAGTGGTCTGGAACTGCTACCTTCAGGTTCACTGGTTTCTTCCTTAGGACTGAGGATATCCATATTTCCTTCTACCTTTCCTCATAATGAAGGAACCTTTACCTGATACAAAATGGGTTAAATGTAAATCATGTGGCCTTAGAAGCAGAAGCCTCATCATTATGGATCATCAGCCAAATCTCATAGGCAAGCACAGGAGGGGTAAGGCTCCTGGAGGAGGCTAGGGTTCCCTTTGGGAGTTTCCCTTTTGATATGAAGCTTTCCTTATGAAGGCTGCAGATTTCTTCAGTTCTGCATTCTGTGGAACAGCCAAATAAAATCAGCTTCCAAGGACAAATAGCAGTTGAGCCTGTCCGTGGGTATTTGCTTACTCACTGGGGACAGTCAGACATGGCGCTGATTAAAAAAAAAAAAGACAACCAGGCGTGGTGGCGCACGCCTTTAATCCTAGCACTTGGGAGGCAGAGGCAGGTGGATCTTTGTGAGTTCAAGGCCAGACTGGTCTACAGAGTGAGTTCCGGGACAGATGGGGCTACAGGGAGACCGTGTCTCGAAAAGACCAAAAAGTAAATTAAAAAAAAAAAAAAGACAATTGTCATATCCTTTAAAAATCTATTCTCTTAGCTAAACACTAAGGCTAGTTTAATAAAATATGCCCTAACAAATGTTACAAAAAGAAGAAAACACACTCGAACCTCACATCTATTGGTTTTATTCTAGGTATTTCCTTAGTACAGCCAAGAAAAATCAAATTGTTGGTCACAGAATATGGGTGATGGATGGGGAAGTGAACATAGGAAATTAAATCATTAATTCTGTTTCTATTTCCCTTCTTTCACATTCAGAACATTACAAAAGCTAAATATAAGAAGAAAATAAGACTGTGAAAAAAAAAAGATTCTGTTTAGCCTAGTCATTATTTTCTCTAGCTGACCAACTCCCATACATCAGTTTGGAAAGTACTTAATAGTATTGCACAGCATGCATTAAATCCAACTATATATGATCTTCTGTGCATTTGACAACTAATTACTCCTTAGTAAAAGCCTATTGCCGCTGGGGGAGGGGGCAGGTAGTGGTTAAGAGGGTTGCCTGCTATTAGAGGGCCCAAGTTCAATTCCCAGCACCACATTCCAGGGGAATCTGACACCTGTTTCTGATCTCTGTGGACATTGCATGACGTGGGTGCACTTACATACATGTAGGCAATACACTCACACACATAAAAATAAAAATAATAAACTAATTTTAAAAAGCTTGTTGGATGAGTATTAGGTATGGCTTAAATTTTAGAATGCTGAGAAATATATACTATTCTAATTTCCCAGATGAGGAAATTGGAATGTTAAGTAAGTAAAGTTTTTACACTTAGGAACTAGGGAACTGATTCAGATATTTTGTCTCCAAATCTAGATATTTCTTACTCAGTTCAGTGCACACCTGTCCTGGTCCCAGGCTTTATGGGACAGAGACAATACAAGTGGTTCTTGCCTTTGTTTCTTCCCTTTACATGTGTGGAGGGAAAGTAAGGGCTCAGTTGAGTGGAGAAGTAACCATTGAGTTGGTCCTACAGAACAGAGCAATGAGGAGGCACATGAGAGACCACATGGGGGAAACACACAGGGTATGGAGAGGAATGACCTAGCAGACCAGTGAGGCTGGATGGAACTGGGCTCTGTGGTGGTTTCAGTGAGAAATGTCTACCATAGCCTCATGTATTCGAGCACTTTGTCTGCAGTTACCATTTGAGGAGGTTATGGAAATAGGAGGTGCAACCTTGCTAGAGGAAGTCCATTCCTGTGGGTGGGACTTCAGGATGTATACCCATACCCTACTTCCTGATCTCTCTACTGCTTCCAGCATTTTGATAAAGATGTGACCAGCCAGCTTCCTGCATCTGCTACCACGCCATACCCTTCTACCCATTATGGATTCTTCCTCTGGAACTGCAAGACAAAATAAACTCTTCTATAATTGCTTTTGATAATGCTCTTTTTTTTTAAATCATAGCAACAGAAAAGTAACTAAGGCAGCCTTATATGGGGGGTGTTGGGAGGTTGGCTTGGAATTGTTAGTTTGAGTGTAGTCTCTAGCATGGTTTGGCTAGGATTAAAATTTGATTATGGTTTGAGTGTGTCATATGTTAGAAGTTTGAATCCCAATATTCTGACATCATTGAGGGGTGGCAGACATTTAAAATTGGAGACTAGTGGAAGATGATTGGTTTACTAGAAGGCACAGGGCTGAACATGATAATAAACACTATAATCTTAACACTTGGGAGACTGAGGCAGAAGAAACACAAATTTGCTGTAAGCCTGGGCTACCTAGGGCATTAAAGATTAGTCTTAGCCACATGGGAAGATCCTGACTCAAAACAAAGCAGAATGAGTATAGTTCTTATAGGATCCCAGTTCCCTCCCCAGTGAAAAGAACAAGACAAACTCTTCCCTGCCCTTGGCTCCCTCTTGCATGTACTCTCGCCATGATGTCATCTGCCATCATGCCCTTACCAGAAGAGGAATTGATGGGGCAATTTAATCTTATATTTTCACCTTCCAAAATTGTGAGCTAAATAAACCTCTAGACCTTTTTACTACATAAAGCACTCAAGTATTTTGTTATAGCCATGAAAAATAGATTCATTACAAGACCTTTGGGGAACAAAATAAGAAAACATATCTATATGGGTTGACCATGTCAAGGAGCAAGGATTAGCTGTATTTTCATGGACATAGAGAGCCCGTGCCAAGGCAAATCGCTTTGTTGTTATTAAAGTTGTCTCTGCTGGGACAGCCATTCACTCTTCACCACTGGCCTGGTGTCTTAGTTTCTTTTCCTGTTGCTGTGATAAAAAAGAGCATTATGAGATGGCCTAGCAGTTGGGAGCGCCGACGCTCTTGCAGAGGACCCGGGTTCGATCCCCTGCACCCACATGGCGGCCGAGAGCCGTCTGAGACTCCAGTTCCAGGAGAACTCCAGTTCCAGGGGAATCCGACACCCTCTTCTGACCTCCGCGGCATTGCACGACACAGGTGCACAGACTTGCATGCAGACAGTACATTCATACACATACAGAAATAAATAAAATTAATAAAAAAAAAAAGAGCATTATCAAAAGCAGCTTAAGAACTGCTAAGATGGCTCAGTGAGCAGGGGGCTTGCCACCAGAGTTCAATACCCAGGATTCACTGGATGAAAGTAGAGAAACACACACACACACACACACACACACACACACACCAATAAAAATGTAATTAATAGCCGGGCATGGTGGCACATGCCTTTAATCCTAGTACTTGGGAGGCAGAGGCAGGCAGATCTTTGTGAGTTCAAGGCCAGCCTGGTCTAGATAGCGAGTGTTCCAGGACAGCTGGGGCTACACGGAGACCCTGTCTCAAAAAGGCTAAAAAAAAGGTAATTAATTTTTTTAAACAACTTAAGAGGGGCTGGAGAGATGGCTCAAGGCTTAAGAGCACTGACTGCTCTTACAGAGGACCTGGGTTTGGTTCCCAGAACCCACATGGTAGCTAACAACTGTCCATAACTCAAGTTCCAGGGGATCTGACATCCTCTTCTGACCTCCATGGGCATTGCAGTTACATACATGCAGTTAACACACTCATACACATAAAGATTTTTTAAAAAACAGTTTAGGGGAGAATGTTCCAGATTACAAATCCTTGTAGCAGAGAATTCACAGTGGCCAAGGGTGAAGCAGATGGTCACATTGCCTCCACAATTGTCTATATATATATATATATATATATATATATATCATCCGGTGGTCCTTTAAACATGCGTGGCTGCAATCCATGTGATCTTCTTCCTCCTTGGAGCAGGCCCACAGCTTTACAAGGTTGTAAGCCTTGGAATTGTCCCCAACCAGCAGGCTTACAATTGCAGGCTGAGCTCTGGCAAGGTGGGGGAGGGAACCATGGGAAGTCACCAGAAGACAAAGGAAACTGACTCAGGGAGAGGCCAGGAGAAAGACTCAGTTTTATTCATGCCAGCAATGTGTTTATATACTAAAAGCTACTGTGCTCTGGGCAAGGAAGTGGGGGGCAGGAGGGTGTGAAATGAGAGGAAGGGAAGGGCGAGCCATCTTGGCTCCTATTGGGGGCAGCAGAGCTTCTGTTTGTGTAAGCAGTAAACTAGAGGTGTGACATTTTGCTCAATATCTTGAAGGATGAGGCCATCAGGGTCGGGAACTTTGAAGAGACAGGCAAGGCAGGAAACACTGCACTTCCAGACCTCACAGAGCTACAGATAACTCACAGAGGCAACTTAAATGCCCATGGAGATATCAGATAACTCATGGAAGCCCCCCGCAGAGTCTGCCAGACAAAGGCTCATTCCTATACACAATCAGAAAGAAAAGCAATGAATCCATGCATCCTGCTCAGCCTTCTTTCTCCAGCTAAGGGAATGGTACTACTCAAAGTGGATAGGGCTTCCCACCTCAATTAGCACAATCAAGATAACCCCCCATGGGTATTCCTCGAGGCCTTTCTCCTGGGTGATTCTGGATTCTGTCAAGTTGACATTTAAAACTGGCATCATAGATGGTCAACTATAAGATAGGGAAAGAAATAGCTCTCTGATTTGCTTAGTTGGCATCAGAATTAGCAGGCTACCTGGCAGATGCTTCTCTTGAGAGTTTATAGAAATGTTTAGTAAGAGAATCGGAGTCATGATCCTGTAATCTGGGCACTTTATCCTTAATCTTTCCTTCATCCCAAGTCCCAGAGAGAAGCAATGAATACTACTAGCAAAAGTACCAACTGATAAAAGGCACAGAGATGCAAGAAACCAGGAGAACAGATGAAAGAAATGTTACTACATTCAGCAAATGACAGAAAGGTTGTCAACAAACCTATGGAATTTGGTCACCAAATTTTTTATTTCCTTGCTTAACAACTGTGTAGACACAGCCTGTCCTGTGTGAGGCTCTGTATCAAAGCTCTGGACATCAGATGTAAAGAAGCCAGCTATAATTTCTTTCTTCAAATAGAGTATTGCATTTCTCCAAGTAAAAAAATTCCCAAGTCATCTGATTTCACAGTATTTTATGGAGAAGGGATATTATGGAATTCAGCATGTCTAACAAAGGGAAACATATTTATGCTGTGATATCTTTGACTTTGAAGGCAATTAACACAACAAATAGGAGTCTGCCTATTGAGATATCTTCCATTAAATAAAGTGTTTATAGGCACAGTCTGCCTCTGTATCCATGGAATATGGCCCTATAAATTCAATCAATTGCAAGTAGAAGATGTTCTAATGAAGAAAAATTAACTCTACATTGAATATAGACAGGATATTTTTCTTGTCACTCTTCCCTAAACAAGAAAGTGTAACAACTATTTACACAGCATTCCATTTATCTGGAAGTGATGTAAAATATATTGGAGAATGTGCAGGTTATATGCAAATATGTCACTGTTCTAACGACCGACCATCTAAGGAATCGGGTACCCCCTGCGGCCTCCAGAACCAGTCATTAACATTGAAGGATGGCTCCATAATATGCTTCTGATGTATGATAGAACCTTCTTCTAGGACTGGTCTCGAAAGAGCCGGAGCGGAGAGTTTATTATCTTCGTTTTCCAGGAGCAAAACACATTGTGGGAGAGTCCCCTGACAATGCCTTCTCAGCATTCCATCACATGACAGCATTCCCACAGGAGGAGGATTACCTTCCAGGGCAAGCCTGATAATACACTCAAAACGGCATGAGACTGGTGTCCTTTTGCCCCAGACTAGCAATTTAAGTGAGTTTGGCAAGGGAGAAATGTCCCCTTCAGGCATGAGAGGCTCCCTTTCAGATGGTCTCATTGGAGGCTCCTTCTCAGAAAATTGCCTCCACTCACATTCCATAGCTACACCAGTTCTTTAAAGTCTTATGGAATTATTTTTGTGAAAACTGAACTAGAATTAGAATAAATAAGGTAACTCAGATCCAGAAGACAAAAACAGCAAGAGATGAGGAAAAGAGGTGTCAAGGAAGAGGCCAGGGCAATAGGACAAAAGTGACATGGAGGTAGGAAGAAGGTTATGGGGTGGGGGGAGATGGGTAGGGTGTGTGTTAAGGGATGAGAAAGAAGAGGGAGAAGGAGAATAACAATAATAAATTTTGGGGGCTGGAGAGATGGCCTAGCCGTTAAGAGTGCCGACTGCTCTTGCGGAGGACCCGGGTTCAATTCCCAGCACCCACATGGCGGCTGAGAACCATCTTTATCTCCAGTTCCAGGGGAATCCAATACCCTCTTCTGACCTCCGAGGCATTGCATGACACGGGTGCACAAACCTGCATGCAGATGTACATTCATACACATACGAAAATAAATAAATAAAAATAATTTAAAAAATTAAAAAAAATTTTGTTTGAAAATGCTGTAATGAAACCACACACTGCAAATGCTAATTAAACATTGTTTGTTTACGAGAGGAAAACTACAGGGCTTGGTGGCACAGGCCTGTAATCCCAGCACTTGAGAGGCAGAGGCAGGCAGATCCCTGTGAGTTCAAGGCCAGCCTGGTCTACATGGAGAGTTCAGGACAGCTGGGGCTACAAGGAGACCCTGTCTCAAAAACACATGAGAGAGAGAGAGAGAGAGAGAGAGAGAGAGAGAGAGAGAGAGAGAGAGAGAAAGAGAAAGAGAGAGAAAGAAACATAGTGATGGAATGGGATTTGGATCCCAGCATTGATCCTCAAATCTGTGCTTAGTCTACACAGTCTACGCAGACTCTCAATCCCACATTTCAGTGGCATTTTGCACAATCTTCTGTTACAACATACTTTCAGTATCTTTTTAAATTAAAGTCTACCTCTCATTATAAGTACCTTATAAGAATTTAACCAGAGACTCAGGTCCTCATCTGTGCAATGGGGCTGATGATATTTTTAGAGGGTACTATAAAGATTAAAGGGTAACACATAATTAATTTGGCAGATGTTCCTGGTTCCTGGTTGCTTCCTAAAACTCACCCCTCTCATCACATCCAGGAAAAGGAAAATACTTTCAAGTAGCGAGACATTCTTATGAGAGAAATTTGGCCTGACCTGAAAGATTGGAACAAATTATTAACTGCTAACGTGTTCTCCATTCACATTCTGAGCTGTTTAGCTTCTTCATATAGCTTGGAGGGACGACGTCCCCGTGAAACAGGGAGCAGGAAAGCTTTCCACAGCCGCTGTGCTCTTCAGGGATGGAAGCCATCTTAGGCCTGAGGGAGCAACTGCTTCTCTTCAGACAGGGGTGCCTGTGCTTCAGGCCCTTGTCACTACCAGTCGAGACCTCATTACCCGCCTGTGTTCTGTTAATGATGTCCACAAGCTGTCAGGGGAGGCTTTTCATCATCAGGCCTCACCCTCTTGCAGTCTAATTTGTGCAGCCTGGGGCTGCTCTGCCTCTGCAAGCGGGCCCCAGAGGCTGCTAACAGGCAGGGTCATCAACAAGAAGCTCTGCCTGGGCCGGTCAGCATGCAATGAGGACCTAACTTCTCAAGGGAAGAGAAATGAATGGCAAGCCCATCGAGGTGAAGAGACACATCTAATTAACAGTGCCAGGCAGATGACAGACAGAGGGTGACCACAAAGTCCCATGCAAATGACTCAGTGGCACCTTCAGCGATCGCCACTGTAACCGCTGCTTCGCTCTGCCAGGGGACTGAATGATGACAACCTGTCTCTCCAAGACATTGCTGAAGCTGTTTCCAGAAACACTTCTGGGAGGAACAGAGGCAAAGAGCATTCAGAGACCAACTCCTCCAGAGCCATGTCCCAACATGACTGGTATAGAACCCCACACATCAGAGGCTACAGCACAGCCTGCTGCTTGACATGCAGAATTGAGGAAGAAACCCCTCAGACCTAGGCATTCCAGTTCTCCTTCCGTAAATGCTTGTACACATTTTTTATTTACTCATTTATTCATTTATTTATTCTTTTTCCTATTATTCTTTTCAAGGACACGTGGAAAAATTATATGGAAAAACTCTAAGCAAGCAGAGCTGAGGGAGTCTGTGTTGTAATCAGTTGTAACCCTGCTGGCGATGATTCTTAGACCACAGTTTGGGATCCACTATTCTATGGGTTAAAATTCAAATACAGAACCTATCTCCTAGCATGTTAAAAAGTAGAGGAGAACTTGACACAGGAGGCAAGGGGGACCCAAGCAGTTAGGGACAGGACTGTAATCACCTGGACAAACATGTGTGACACAACGGCCCCAAATAGTACTACTTCATGACCTGAACTTGATATTTTTTTGGATAAACTTATCGGCCCACACAAGGGAGTCCAGCACTGGGAAGAAGTCTGTCATCCTGAGCTCCCGGAAGAAAGCAATTGTCTTTGACTCCACCAACTCTTTAATGACCTAAAAATCCCTAGACAACCCAGCTCAAGGCCTGGGACTCAAGGATGTGGGAGGATGGTCTTGCTGGAACTGCAGGGGCTGCTGCTGCCTTAACTTTACCCTGAATCAACAGTCACTAAGTGAGAGTGAGTCTGAGCTGCCGCTCATACCTTCCACCATGACTTTTGAAAGACAAAGCAAACACAATGGCTCTCCTTTACTGTGTCCTTCCAAATCTCCTATGACTTGGAATACTAACTTGGGACCATTCCCAACTACATACAAAAGGAAATTCTTAGCTAATACAATATAAAGTCACCACATTATCAGTTTTATCTTAATATATAATAGTAAACTGCAATGGAGATGAGAAATAACTTGGCTGCTGCAAGTTGTTCAGATCCAAGCTACTTGGCTCATGGCAGTTTCCTGGCTATTGTGGAATGATGGTGGGTGGGGAGTGCAATTCAGGAATTTGACTCAGTGGCAGAGAATAGTTCGTTTTCTCTCCCACTAGGTAGTACAGGGGGCTGAGTCACTGACAGCTGCTTGAAGCACTATGGCAGAGGAATTAGTGGTACTGCGGCATCCGTACCACAGATGACAAAGTGGACAAATGGTGAAGCCACTGAGTCAGGCTGATGGTGACTTGAAGTCGGGGCCTTCTCATTGACTCAATCAGTGTGTTCTACTTCGTGTCAGACAATTTAACTTGGGCTTTTTTACTGTTCCTTACTGAAAACACCCTCACTGATTTATGTCCCTTTAAAAATGTTGGGTTGTAGTCTTTTTTTTTTTTTTTCAAAGTAACAATGGACCCTAGTTTACCTTAGAACTCATGTCTTTTTAGAGCTGGCTCAATTAGTCCATTCAACCATTTCCTCCCAAGACTGTACGGATTCTGCCTCCTTCTGTGGTGGTCTTCCATATACATGGACATATGGGGGCTGATGGGAAAAAGGGATAAGTATGAGGGTTCAATATTTTAGCCTATGCAGGTGTGGGGCAGGGTGGTCTCTAAAACCTCCTGTGACGACTCCTTTCCCTTTATTCTCTGAGAGCTCACATGTCTTCTGGGGGGGGGGCTCTTTTATGGGTCTTTGGCCTCAGGGCCCCAGGATCCCTCAGCAGAATTATGCTATTTCTATAATGCAGTCCCCCCTCTCCACTTTGGTCCTGCTCTCTCTATGCTCTGCATATATGCCACTGATTCATTTGATCCCCTATCAGGTAATTACTGAGTATGTAACATGTTTCAGCACCATGCTAGTGTAAGAGTTTAAGAATCCACACCAACACACCAGCGAAGATCAAAAAATGATTTTATTGGAAGCAGAGAAGGTTTAGAGAAGGGAAGAAAGAGGAACAAGAACAAAGGGATCTGTGCACTGAGGCCATGCATTCCAGCATGCAAGCTAGAAAACAGTGACCCCAGCCCCCAGGCACATGGGTCTTTTATACAGAATCCAGGGAGAGGTACAGAACAGGCTTGTTAACTTTTAATTTCATTGAATTAAACAGAGTTTAAGGCATTTGGCAGTTTCTTTTTTTAATTTTTATTTATTTATTTATTTATTTATTTTATATGTATGAATGTACTGTCTGCATACAGGTCTGCATGCAGGTCTGTGCACCTGTGTTGTGCAATGCCACGGAGGTCAGAAGAGGGCGTTGGATTCCCCTGGAACTGGAGTTCTCCTGGAATTGGAGTTACAGACGGTTCTCAGCCACCATGTGGGTGCTGGAGATCAAACCCTAGTCCTCTGCAAGAGCAGTCGGAGCTCTTAACCGCTAAGCCATCTCTCCAGCCCTGCATTTG
The DNA here is from genome assembly GCA_009823505.1 of Rhizomys pruinosus. Lineage (NCBI taxonomy): Eukaryota > Metazoa > Chordata > Mammalia > Rodentia > Spalacidae > Rhizomys > Rhizomys pruinosus. Next base: position 334,767 of record VZQC01003882.1, read on the forward strand.
GCAGTTTCTAATTGGACCAGCCTCCCTGCCATCCATTTGAAAGATGTCAATTACTATTGGTACCAGGAAGTGGGCCTATTGGCTAATCTTGGTGCCTTAAGTCACTGACCTTTTTTGGGCACTTCTGAGACTAGGGGCAGCTAGGGGCAGCTGGCGTCTGATGATTGGTTGCAGACCTTTGGCCATACATTCCAGTGGTTATCTTTTAGCTACAAGCAGTGAGTGGAGGGGAGAAGCTTGTGACCAGGCATTTCTTTAAACTAAGTCAATTCCAACAGGCACTTAAGGATTATCTAAAAATGGCTGTCGTAACCAAAATGGAGCTAGTTAGGGGAGCCCGTATTTCTATACTAGATGGTCTAATGCAGAATAAGAGGTGACTACATTCTCAAGGACTTTAGAGTATGGCATGGAAGTTAAGTGTGTAATAAGTATCCAGTGTAACATAGCAAGCACCATAGAAGAGCCGTGTGTGGAATCAAAGGGTGGTACTGTAACAAGGGCTACACCACTTGAGTTCAAATTCTGCTTCTGCCACTGAGCAGTTGAACGAGCATGGACAAGTCACTCAGCAAGTATCCAGTTTCCTCATCTACAGACATAAATGTGCAGTCTGAGCCTGGAAGAATGTTACAGTCTGTTGGAAGAGAGGTCGAAAGGGAGATTATAGGAAGAAGAAGGGTTCGAGCAAAGGCAAAGAAACCCAGAAGAGCATGCAAGGACTGAGGAGCGGAGGGCTGCATTTGGAGCACAAGAGAGGATTTTGGAAAAGAGAACCCGTGGGTTCTAAGAAGGCCATCACTGGGAAAGCCTAGTAAATAATCCAGCCATTTCATTCCCCTCGTGGAAATGCCACGGCCCAGCAGGGTAGCCAGCCATCCTAGTTTGTTCAGAATTGAGGAGTTTGCCAGGATGTAGTGTTTGGTGAGATGAGGAAAGACTGGCCTAACTACAACATAGGCCAAGCAAATGGCCTAGTATAAGTAGTGCACGTGAGCAGAGCCAGGAGTCAGGTATAGTGTTCTCTTGGCTATGGTGATGAACTAACAAAAAGATAACAGACTCTCCAGATCTCAGTTCACATCCAAGTACCACTGCTTTCTAGCAAGGCAGTGAAAGAACCAGGATGTGCTCACAGTCTATCTGGCTTCATACCTCCTCCTCACTCTCCCAGTTTCCCCAAAGGCACAGAGACCAGGATTTGCTTTCTGTCAAGTCTCTCTGTCTTTTGGCTTTGAGTCATTGCTGCCTTCCTGACTCTCGTTTACTTCCAAAGAAGATATCCACAGACAGGAGCGCCCAGCACCATCAGAGACAGGCGAGGCCTTAAGCAGGGAAGAAGGTTCAAGAGCCCATGTTTGGTTGCCATACTGAGATAGTCATATTTAAGAAATCACCCAACTCTATGTAAGGAAAGTTTGGAATAATCGGGGGGTCCTGTCAGGACCCTTAGCTCCCATTGTACAAACATCACATCACATGAATCACCTTCCGGATCTACCAACCAGGGTCTTTGTTTGGCTTGCACAACTAAAATTAGCAGCCTATTCACAATCTGTAATGGCTGCAGAATTATCTCATATACATGAGACAAAGGAGAGGGAACTAGAGAGGGGTGTCTTCCCTAAGTCTCATCCATGAGGTCTTCTTGTTAAACAGGCACTCTCAAGCGTCCAATTTACTGCAATTACAGCAATCAAAAAAGCATTCAGCCTCCTTCCACACCTGACATGCCAGCTCATGCACTCATTCTCTCCCACTGGTGGGGTGGGTGCAAATGCAGCTCCCATCCCCCTGGTTCCAGCCACGATCACCTATCGGACCCTTATTCCTAATCCTAGAATGAGAGTTGGTGCACAGTGCAAATTACTTGGTCATTTGGATGCCCCATGGTAGACCTTGTGCCATTCAGACCCCCTGGGTTTCCTGGTTTCCCAGAGAAATAAGCAGGCTGTTTAGGCTTAGCTGATGGTTTCTATCTACATATCCCCAAAGGCTAGAAGAGAACTAATGAGAGACAACCTCCTCCCTTCAGTAAGTTTCAAAGGGCTGATAAAGTAGTTCCTGCCTGATAGCAGGTGCAGGTACAGCACTGTGGAGAAGCTGATCTGTGTGATTGCTGCATTGTGCCAGCCTCCAAGGCTCATGAATGGGCGCTTTGTGAGTAAACAGTCTCCCCAGATTGCAGGCACAGGCTGCTGCTGGTAGAGGGGTGGCAGTCGGTTTGCTAGAGGTCCATTAGCAAAATGCAAATCAGCCTCAATTTCCTCTTCTCACCTGTTTCTTTGTTTAGTCCAATGGCTCCCAGGAAAGCTGGGATGTTATTTAATTATTCTTAACCCCCCACGCTGCTGCTAGGTGGCTCCTTCCAGAGTACTCCACTCCCAGCCAGTGTTTCTAATAATTCTTATGAACAGCTCTAGGCTTATTAACTGATGAAACTAGTCTTCAAGGACAGTGTCAGGCTAGCCTTGAGTTATCTATGTGGACCACCACTGAGCCGCCTCCCAGAACACTGGCTGCCCCACTTGAGACATGTTTATATCTGCTTTGGCCAGGTGACCATGCCCCTAGATAATAACCCATGTTCCTTTCCAGCCTCCGAGAACAGTATGCAAGTGGATTTTGTTGTTAATGTTGGTCACTGAGCTCAATGAGGATGTTTTTCACCTTTTCTCAATTTTCTTGTCTATAAGGTGAGGATAATGGAGACATCCAGACCTTTTTAGAAGGGCATTGTGCCCTAAACAAGTTAATATCTGTCAAATATTTGATATTGAATGTCAATTGTTGAGGTATTTTCAAACGACTTCCTCTAGGATGACCCAGATTTCCTATACTAATTCATCCACATATTCTGTCAAAGGGGGGTCAGAAAGAGCCCTTGAGTGGGAGGAGCCTCGGGCCTGGAGTCCCAACAAATCCAGGGCTGCCAGCCCTTCTGCCCCTTGATTCCCATTAAGAGTCCTTTGTTAGTGCTGGAGAGATGGCTCAGAGGTTAATGGCACTGGGTGTTCTTGCAGAGAGCCAGGGTTTGGTTCCCAGCACCCACAGGGCATCTGACAACTAACCCCAACCTCAGTTCCAGGGGATCTGAGGCCCTCTTCAGATCTCTGTGAGCATTGTGCAATATGGGGATGCTTATATACATGCAGGCAAAACACTCATATGCATGAGATAAAAACGACTCCGAGGCTGCACAGCATCTGAGGAGAGTGAACCTGCCCACTGCTGTCTGTTGTGACTCCCATTTGGGCAATGTGTACGAATTAGAGTTTTGTACAGAATCAGATCTAATATATGCATATACACGCAGAGAGATTTATAACAATGATTAAAAAGCAGGCACCATGGTGCATGCTAATAGTGCAAGCACTCAGGAGGAGGAACAGGAAGCTCAAGAGTTCAAGACTAGCTTGACCTACATCTATCATCTATCTATCTATCATCTATCTATCATAGATGATATGATAATATCATAGATAATATCATAGATAATATCTATCTAGATAGATATTATTATAAGGATTGGCTCACATGTGATGTAGGTTGATAAAGCTGGAATCCTCGGTATAAAGTGGAAGACTGAAAATGTAGAAGAGCTGATAGAGCAGTTTTAGCCTAAAGAACAGCAGCAGAGACCAGCTAAGCTGACCCTCTAGTTTCATTCTGAAGGCTGACAGCCTGAAGACCAGAGAATGTTGATAGGACAAATGATAACTGAAGCTGATCTGTGGCAGAATTGCTCAAGAAGCTGGTGATTTTGATGTACTTGTGCCTTCACCTATTTAGATGAGGCCGACCAGTATTACATTGCTAATCTGCTTCATCCAGAGTTATCTGACTTAAAGACTAATTGCATGAAAATATTCTCCAAGTCGATACATCATGCTTGCTTCACAAACACAATCATTTCTTTGTGCTGGGAATCTTCAAGTTCCTATTTATTTATTTATTTATTTATTTATTTATTTATTTATTTGGTCTTTTTGAGACAGGGTCTTCCTGTAGCCCCAGCTGTCCTGGAGCTTGCTATGTAGACCAGGCTGGCCTTGAACTCACAGAGATCTGCCTGCCTCTGCCTCCCAAGTGCTAGGATTAAAGGTGTGCACCACCATGCCCGGCTTTCTAACTATTTTTAAGGTGTAAAATAAATCATTGTAAACTTCACTCTGTTGCATCTTCTCTCCATCTGCATGTGGGACCTGCTGACCACCCTCTGTCTGCACTCTCTTCTCTTCTTCCCTCGTCACTGCTACCCCCTGTCTGCACTCTCTTCTCTTCCTTTCCTCCAGTGTCACTACTATTCTCTCTGTTTTGGTAAGATCAACTTTTCTATTATTAAGCTTCCATATATGAACAAGGACATATTGTTAGAGTAGCATTAAACCCAATTCAAAAGAATGAAATTTACCTCTAGGTGAATATGTGAAAATTGTCTCTTTCCCTGAGAGTCAGTCCCATTGGGCATGTCAGCGACCTGGCTGAGGGACCCACCCTCAGGAAGGCAGGTTTACCTTAAGCCTCAATGAAGAGATAGGCAGAATAATTATTCCTTTAATGAAATAATGTACTTTTCCTTGCCAGAATTCCTACCTCCTCTCACAGTCCCTACAAGCCACTGTGTGTTCAGCTGGGTCTTCCCACCTCTGAGTCCTGACCCAGAAAAGTTTAACTGTTTCTTTTTCTTCTCCTTCGCCCTTTCTTTGGGATGCTGGCCAGAGCCAAAGTATGCTTTTCTTCTGGTACTTCATGCTTCCCTTCTTTAAGCTTTCTTTAAAGCTCCTATCTCATTATGTGACTGTCCACCAAGTGAACAAGTCAATTCAAATCAAATGGCATGCCCCCCCCCCCACACACATATACACACATACACTTCTCCATTTTCCTCCTTGGAGAAGTTGCTGAGACTTATAGCTGTCCATTCTGCGTTATTTCTCTTAACCTCTAATAAAATTGTCCTTGAGTTTCTGTTTAAGTCTGTTCTTTTTTTTTTTTTTTTTTGTCTTTTCGAGACAGGGTCTCCCTATAGCCTCAGCTGTCCTGGAACTCACTCTGTAGACCAGGTTGTCCTTGAACTCACAAAGATCCGCCTGCCTTTGCCTCCCAAGTGCTAGGATTAAAGGCGTGCGCCACCACACCCGGCTAGAGTCTGTTCTTAAATCCACCCCAAGAGAGGTTCCCTTGCTGTCAGTATGGTATTTTTCTTTGTGTGTTTGGCTTATTGCATTTAACATAATGCTCTCCAGTTTTGTTCATTATGCTGTATATGTTGGGATTCCACTCTTCCAGTTCTTAGCTATTATGGAAAAACAATAGCAAACATGGCTGTGCAATTGTCTTCAGAGTAGGATGAGTCCATTGGGTATATCCCAAGGACTGGTATGATCAGATCATATGGTAGATTTATTTTTAATTTTTTAGCTCTCCAAAGTGATTTCCATAGTCATTGCACCAGTTTGTAATCCCACCAATAATGCATTTGGTATCATTTATTCTCTCAATCTTAGCCATTCTGACTTGTGTTGGATGAAATCTTGAAGTAGCTTTGATTTGCATTTTCCTGGTTACTAAGGACGTTGAACATGTTGTAAGGTGTTTCTCAGCCATTGTCATCTCTTCTTTTGAGAGGTCTCTGTTCAGATCCATAGCCCATCTTTTAATTGAGTCATTTGCTTTCTTTAATTGTTTTTTGAGTTCTTTGTATATTCTGGATATTAATCCTCTGTCAGATGAATAGCTGGTGGGGATTTTCTCCCATTCTGTAGGCTTCCTCTTCACTCAATTGCTTGTTTCCTTTGCTTACAAAAGCTTTTTAGGAGGTGGAGAGATGGCCCAGCGGTTAAGAGCACCGACTGCTCTTGCAGAGGACCCGGGTTCGATCCCCAGCACCCACATGGTGGCTGAGAACCGTCTTTGACTCCAGTTCCAGGGGAATCTGACACCCTCTTCTGACCTCCACAGCATTGCATGACACAGGTGCACAAACCTACATGCAGACAGTACACTCATACACATACAAGAATAAATAAAAAAAAATTAAAAAAAGCTTCTTAGTTCATTCTTTTCTATGGTGGGGTAATATCCCATTTTGCGCGCATGTACACATACATGCATAAATGTTTTCTCTATCCTTTCCTCCTCTGACGGACAACTTTGTCAATTCCATATCTTGGTGCACTCAGTTTTCAATTAGATAAATTAGGTTATTCCACACAGTAAATGTATTGGGAAGCCATGATGACTGAGTATGTGTCCTGGAACTTGGCTCAGGGCCTCCTGAGAAACCAGAGGAAGCTGGAATTCAGGAACTTGCACTGAGTAGGTCTGGTATTCTTTTGATTGAAGGTTTATATGCTGATGAGTTTTTGTCAACTTGACACAAACTAGAAACATCTGGGAAGAGGAAACTCACCTGAAGAATTTCCAACATCAGACTGACCACTGGGAATGTTTGTGGGGCGTTTTCTGGATTGCTGGTTAATTACAAAGGGCCTACCTCACATGGGTGGTGCTATCCCTGAGCATGTGAGCCTGGGTTGTATAAGAAAAGTAGCAAGCCAGGTTGGGGCAAGCCTAAGCCATGTTTCCTGTGCACCTTCCTTCCTCCATGGTGTCTGTTTCAGTTCCTGTCTCCAGCTTCCTGCCTTGAGTTCCTGTCCTGACTTCACTCCGTAATGGACTGTCAGGAAGTGTGAGATTCAATAAACCCTGTCGTCCTCAAGTTGGTTTTGATCAGTGTTTATCACAACAAACAGAAAGCAAACTAGGATAATCTATAGGCAAAAATTATGAAAGACTTTGAAATTAGGTCCTAATTAGCTTGCTGGCCTGGCTTAATTCTGCTTTTTCTTATCTTTGACTGGGCCATTTTATAACCCTGTAAGGACAGGAATGAAGTTACAGAATAAATAATAATGTGAAGCAATTTTGCCCATAGAAGTGCAAATTGGGATTTAGTAGATTGCAACTGATTATTGTCCTGAAGTTAGAGATGCCTTTGCCACTTTTTAGGAATTTATGTTGGCATTCAGCATTTTACAAAAGTATGTAGCCCTCGAAGCTCACATAACATCTGCCAGTTCCTTCATTCATCAAGGCCTTCAAAAAGAATCTTGGGCAAGATGGCTGTTTTATATTTGTATTAGATTAGGTTATAGTCTCTTGTATAGTGGAGCCTTTTTTGTGGGTACTAATGTGAAGAATAACTCATTTTCTTTATCTTCCTACCCATACTTCCCTCAGTGAAAGAATTAAAGATACTGAGAGTTTCTGAACTCAAGTTCTCTGCCATTTGCAAAGCACCTTCATATTCATGAGGAGGAGGTTGGGGGCGCTGGGAGACCATCATTTCTATTTCATAAATGGGGCACTGGAGGCTGCAGAAAAACAAGGTTCATCAAAAATCAATATTATACAGCTATCCATACTATGAGGTGGTGATGTGGGGTGTGTGTGTGTGTCCTGCCTTACCCGTGATGCCCACCCATTCCTGAGCCCATGTCTGCTCTGATGAGAGACCTCATGGATCCTACTGCACAGCCCACAGTGGGAGAGCTGCTATTTCTGAAAGAAAAGGCCATGAATGTGGACATAATGAAGTTCGGAGAAGTCGAGTTCTATTGCAGGGATGTTATTCATTTCCTTTTTCATTTTTCCCCTTGAGAACAAATGCTTGCTTTACATACTAATGGATTTAATTACTGCACGGAGATCTGGGCAGATAGGAAAATCACAGGCGGGGATGACGCAGTGACAGTCTATTGAGCAGCGTTTGAATTAATTTGGAGTTTTCAAACCTCTGATTAGTGTAGTTATTAGTGTTAATACTTGAAGTTCATGTTAACAGGGTGTTACTGTGAATTTGAAGCATTAACATAGGCCTGATTTCCTTGTATTTGTTTGCTTATTTATTAATCAGCTCATTCATAACTGCACGGTGCTGACATTTCAAACACCCTCTGCATTCAACTTCTCAGCGTGACTTAATAGAGGATGATATTGGGGCTCATTTAGCCCATGTTTAGTGCTAATAGGTTGCCTCATATATTCTAGTACCTTCCCCACTGTGGACATTCTCTCTTTTGTCCTCAGACCACCACTGAGAGGCAGAGAGAATTTCAGAGCTCATGGAGAGCCACAATTGGGGCTTAGAGTTCTGTTCACTTGAACTCCAACAGAGGTTCCAGGAAAGCCTACCCTTCCCAGGCCTCAGTGTTCCCTCCATAAAATAGGAGATTCTTATTAGATGACCTCTGTGCCTTCAGTTTTGTGGCTCAGTGAGCAAATCAAGATGAGGAAATGGCTGAACAGTCAAGACATTGTGTACTCGGGGCTAAGGGATTATTTACTCTAATTATACATTATTTCTACAGCACGGAAAACGAAGCATCAAATAGGCTAGCAATGATCAAGGAAACTACATGGTGTTAGAGCAGCAAAGAAGCCCTACAAGAGAAAACTGGGCAAGAGAATAAGACTCTCTGGCCTAGATGAAGACCCCACTTTCCAGTTTTGCCTGGTCATTTCCAAGGCCACAGGACCAGCCCTAGGAGTGTGGGTCTACTTTAAGTCATGCAAAAGAGATAGGTGGAATACCTCCTATGTTGTCCTAGAGCAATGCTTCTACACTGGGTCATAGACATGGGCTTTGTATAAGTCTGTCCACTTTTCTGATTTCTTTGAGTATAACTTCTCCTTTTCATCTCTTTTATTTATTATTTTTACTTTCTATGTGTATGAGTGTATTGCCTGCTTATATGTAAGTGCGCTCATGTTGTACAATGAGCGGAGGTCAGAAGAGGGTGTCAGATCCCCCAGAACTGAAGCTACTGATGGTTGTTAGCCACCACATAGAGGCTGAGAACAGAGCCCAGGTCCTCTGCAAGAACAGCCCGTGCTCTTAACTGCCGAGCCATCTCCCAGCCCCTCTCCTTTTCTTCTTTATATCTCGTTTCTAATCATGCTTTGTATAATGGTCTGGGCTGCCCCAGGGTTTGGGTTTCTTTTTCTCTAGAGTTCCCTTCCCCTCCCCACCACACAGCTGCTAGTCCTCCACGTGGCTGACCTCCATGACAGCTCTAAACAGATATGGCTTTCTGCCTTTCTTTTTTCCTTCTCCATTCCCCTGTTCAGGGCAGCTGCTGAGATTTACAGCTTGCTTGCCCTTAGGATTTTCCCCAGATTCTAGTAAAATTCTCCTAAAGCTTCCATTTGAGTCTGTTCTTAAATTCTATTATGAATGAGCCTAACCTGGAAGGGGACCCTGTTTGTCCTTGTCAATGGCAGGGCAGGCAGAGCCTGAATGGATTCATCCTCAAAATTCCTGACCTGCTGCTCTATGATTCTTTCTGTTGAGCTGCAAAATGGTGACAGTGCTTTTTTCTATCTGTTTTCTTTGTTGCTTTTGTGGTATTGGTGATTTCACCCAAGGCCTTGTATGTTCTAGCAAGCTTTCTACCCCTGAGTTAAACCTCCAGCCTGCAAAATAGTTTTGAAATAGAGTAAATCATGTCAGACTATCAGGCTCCATTAAGACTTCTACCTCATTACTATAAATATTAGTTTGAGCCATATTCTCTTTCTTTTCTCCCTCCATAACATAATCCGAACACCCATCAGAATCCACAGTCCTCAGGCAGCCTTCCCAGTGAGGGTTTGCCATCTGAACTTGTTATCTCAGTGTTGTTAGGAACAGCTATGTGTACCTGGAGTATCATTTTTCCATTGGATTTGCTGAACTTTACACTGTTTTCTTCTCTAACTGGTTTGGAATGACAGTTCCTATCTCTTTTCTTTTAGCTGTTACCTACTTGCGTTAAAAGTGTTTTCCATTTCAGTAGACTCTCTTCTCACCATAACTGAAGCTGACAATAATTCAGAAAACTTCACCCCAAATCCCAGGTACCTTAGGTTGGTCGTAGCTTAGGTCTACCTCTTTTTTTTTTTTTTGGTCTTTTCGAGACAGGGTCTCCCTGTAGCCCCAGCTGTCCCGGAACTCACTCTGTAGACCAGGCTGGCCTTGAACTCACAAAGATCCGCCTGCCTCTGCCACCACGCCCAGCATTTTTTTTTTTTTTGGAGGTCTACCTCTTTAAAACACTCCAGTTAGTTATTTTTAAAGTAGTTTATGTTTACTTCAATTTAGACTCATGTTCTTTTTATGTCTGTTCATTTTTAGTTTTACTTATCACGACTCTAACAGATTGAAGATAATAGTCTGTTGTCTTCAGATTCTGGGTTTGGTAACAAGTCTGTTATTAATGTAACTTGTGTTTTCCTGTGGGTAATTTCTATTTCTCTCTAATAGCACATTCATTTCTAAATATCTAGATGTGGATTCATTCTTCTTTCTGTTTCTCTGGGTACATTACACATCTCCAATCTGAGGGTTCTTGCAACCCAGTTAAAAGTATAGGATATAGAACACGTGCTATAAAGGAAGGGAGAGGACATCGAAGGTTAAAAGTTTAAGAGGGGATGGGGCCAGGGGACTAGGGATGAGGATGAGCTAAGGGGGTGTGGGAGTGGATAACCAAAACTAAGGATGCATGAAAAAGCCTTATGGTAACCAATTAGCTTGTAAGGTGTGGTGGTTTGAATGAGCATGTCCCCCATAGGCTTTAAGTTTTCAGACATTTTGTCCCCAGTTGGTGGCGTTGTTTGGGGAGGTCTTAGAAGGCGTGGCCATACTGGAGGAAGTACATCACTGGGGGCAGGCTTAGAGAGTTTAACAAGCCTTGCTAATCTCCAGAGGCTCTCTCTCCACTTCCTGTGGTCATCAGAGGATGTGAACTTCGGCTTTCTGCTCCAGCCCCTGTCACCGTGCCTCCCTGTCACATTGGAACCGTCAATCGTAAGCTCAAATAAACTCTCCCTTTTATAAGTTCCCTTGGTCATGGTGGTTTATCACGGCAACAGAAAAGTGACTAATACATAAGGTAATTACAAAATATAATTAAAAATGAATTTTAGAGGAGTTTGAATAGATACCCTGCATGAGTGGATAGTGCTGTTCCCAGAAGACCATAGTTATTAAAGGAAAACCTACCTCTCTGACACTTTGTGGGACGCCTCCCTAGCAGTGACTGGTCAGGGAAGTCCCAGAGCACTCCAGAATAGCAGAGGCTGTTGTAGTACTCTTGGTTGCAGTGGAAAGACCTTATTGATGAACTTACCACCACTTTTTCTCGAGGACATAGAGAAATAACTCCCGGGAATATTTTGATGAGAAATTTGAGAAATAGATACTTTCATAATCTATAGATGACTTATTTTAAATCCCCGCAGAGAATGGATATGTGTGTTAGAGCAGCAAGAAAACTGGTTAAGAGGGTGAGAATCTTTGGCCTGAGTGGAGCCTTAATTTTCCAGATTTTGCCAAGTCACTCACCTGGTCAACAGGGCCACTCAGGAAGGTGGGTTCACCTTAAATCATGCAAAACGGATAGATGGAATACCCAACGTGTTAATGAGATGATAAACTTTTCTAACCAAATCCTTATCTCCTCCCGTCTCCGCCTAGTGCTTATGGACTGGGACAGAGACATGGAGCTTTCTGTTAGTCTGCCTGTTTTTTCTTCTTTATACTTCTTTCTGAGGGTGCTTTCCCTAATGCTCTGGGCTGCCCCAACATTTTGAGTTTCTTTGCTGTTTCTCTAAAGCTCTCTTCCCCTGCCAGCTATGCAGCTGCTAGTCCACCACATGGCTGACCTCCGTGCCAGCCCTCAGCAGGCATGGCTGGATAGCTTTTTGCCTTCTGACCTCCATTCTCCTGCTGGGGTCAGCTGCTGAGATTTACAGCTTGCCTGTCCTAGGGATTTTTCTTTAAATTATAATAAAATTGTCCTAAAGCTTTCATTTGAGTCCGTTCTTGAATTCTTTTGTGAATGAGACTAAGAGCCCTGAAAAGAGACCCTGCTTTTCACTGTATTGTACAGAAAGCTTTCTTTTCAACACAGACTCCCAAAAAAGTCAGATAAAGTTCCTCTAATCTTTCAAGTATGGTTTGTCATACTCTAAAGTGGAATTATGATAAAGAGAGAGAGAGAGAGAGAGAGAGAGAGAGAAGACAGAGAGAAATATAGAGAGGATAGAATCTAGTGTTAGGGTCCGAAAATCCACACCAGACACACCGAAGGATGGAAAACCAAGACTTTATTTCAGGAAAAAGTAAACCAGCATGCTGGGGTGGGAGGGAAAGGCTCCAACCCCTATAAGTTGGCTCTCGGGCCTTTTATACAGGGTCTAGGGGAATCTTAGTGGGGTTTGGGTAACTTCTAGCCTTATTGGATAGTAGCAGGGTTACAGCTCATGGTTAGGTCAGCCCACCTGACCCCACATACCAAAGGTTATCTTTAGCCACAATCTTGGGACAAGAAGGAGGAAATGTTAAGTCAGTCCACCTGCCCTCACATATCAACAGTATCAACAGTTATCTTTAGACAAGCTTAAATTGATTTTATTAGCTGTTCTTGAAGCCTCAAGCAACTGACCTTGAGCAATTGACCTTTTCCCTGAATTGGGCAGGTTCCAGTACTTGCTTAAAATGGTGGCTATACTCAAAATGGAGTCAGTGTGGGCCTCTCTTACACTATAAGGTAAAAGATATCCACTGTAAAAGTAATATCGGGAGGTTAGGGAGATGGGATGGGGTGGGATGGGGTAGCCGTCTCAGAGAAAGCTCTGTGGAATAGGACACACACATTTTAAAATTCTTCTCCTTGGGAAACAAAGCAAAACAAAACAAAACCAACAACATCCCAGTGCTACAAATGGTATCAGAGATGTCAGCACGTGGTCTCGTGTTCCCATGCCCCAAGCCCGCTGTGTGTGAACTACCGTACGTGGGGAACTGATCTCGATGGGGGAATGGTAACACAAGCAGGACCCTCATCCAATTCAGGGAGCCACACATGGAACTAGGTGACATGCACTCTGGCCTTGACGCACCAGCAGTCTTGGGTAGTACGCTTTCTCTTTAGCTTTCTTTTCTTCCATGCTGTGGGTCTGAATTCCTGGTCTGTTCACTCTAGCTTGAGGAGGGAGTGCATCTACGCCGTCATCTTCCCTTTCATTTCCCTTCTTTTTCATTGTCTTGCCCCCCCTTTCTTTCCTGTTTCCTTATCCTGGAGGTGGCCCCTCCTCCTGCCTCTCATGCTTAGTCTCCTGTTCATGCTCACTGTCTGCATCTTTTCTTTCTCATTACCTAACTATATGTAAATTGGCTCTGTTGCTGATGCGGAAGCAATTTTTTAAATTGGTTAAAAATGTGCCAACGTCAAACATGACGAATTCTTCCACTTTTGGACTCCTCATGATTTTAATCATCCAAAACCAGCCAGTTAAGAAATGACAGCACGAAGGCTGAATTCCTTTAGCATCAATTTCAATTTTTTTGTTTTGTCCTTTGATGGTATATGTGTGTGTGTGTGTGTGTGTGTGTGTGTGTGTGTGTGTATGTGTCTGTGACATTCATCAAAGTTGCTAGTGGGTTTGAGCACTATTTAACTCATCCAATACCAGTGAACTCTGGCTCTCTGGGAGATACTGTCTGGTAGAACCTGTAGCTACAGTGGGACTTTGGAGCTTAGTAGAAGAAAACATGGTAAAGGTTAGAAGTAAAGAAGGAAGCTTTGGCCACATGATGACATTTGGTCCATGCCCCTCAGGATGTCCCACTCCTTGCTTCAGCACAGGTCTCTTAAGTGTTAATGCACACAATCCCAACAACATGTGAGTCAAACTATGGCTTTGCCTGGGAAACCAGAGTTTGATAATCTCTGATAAGTATTGGTTGGAAAAAGTTAATTTGGAGAACATTTACTAATTTGGAGAATATTTACTGCCTTCCTAAGACCAAGTCTCAATCTTAGGACTCATACATTCAGAAATATCCATGGAAAAGGAAAGAAAGAAAGAAAGAAAGAAAGAAAGAAAGAAAGAAAGAAAGAAAGAAAGAGAGAGAGAAAGGAAGGAAGGAAGGAAGGAAGGAAGGAAAGAAAGAAAGAAAGAAGAAAAGGAAAAAAAAAGAAAAGGAAAGGAAAGGAAAGGAAAGGAAAGGAAAGGAAAGGAAAGAAAAAGGAACCTAAAGGGTTTGTTTCATCAGCCATGAATAGAAGCTGAAAATCACCCAAGCTGGCCATTCTGATCCGGAACCAGGCATTGCCTGAATTTTAGGCAATAAAGGAAGAGCAAACATCTTATATGGTTTCTACTTGACCAGAGACAAAAGGCCAAACCACATGGAAACTGGGCTCACTGAGTATCCTGGGTTAGCCAGTAAGGAAATGCCCTTGTTCTAGAAGATAGGAATATCTGGAAAGAAAATGTTCTCCCCCACCCTCTACCCTCATCATTGTGAGAGACAAGGGGGACCCACTTCTTCCTGGGGCACTGAGCAGGAATTGGACATTGTTAAAAGTGCTATTAAATACTAGTAAGACCAATATTCATGGTAATAACTTTTATTGTAAGCATTCCCTCTGATATTTAGTTTCTTGTGAATAAGCAAAATTACTGGTGGATGCGGTGGCCGACTTCCTAATTAGCAGCTGCCGAACACTTCCCTGACCCTGGCTACTTTGAGCACAGGTCTGTTTTCTGCCACCAATCTCCTTCCACTTTGTTCCATGAGTGTCCCAAGGAACTTGTCGAGCAACTTCTGCAGCAGCAACACAACTCCAGCCACTGAAGGGGGCCTCTAGCCACAGCTGCTTCCAGTAGCTTGCACTCTGCAGGGATTGTTGCCAACACAAGCCTCTGGATAATCTTATAGCCTTTTCCATCCAAACCAGAGGGGGAACACTTGTGAGTGCTGTGAAGGGGTTCCTGTCATGACTGCTGTGGACATCGGGGAGGTCTGCTGGGACTGGTGCAGGCATCTCTGTGGCTTTGTAAAGAAGCCTGGCATCGGAATCTGGCTGGGATTTACTCGCCTGTGCTGCCTTCCCCAGGTTGCAATATTAGGGTCACTGACAGGCTTCTCTCAAGGGGTTCTTTCTTCCACCTTTTGATATCCATTGCCGTAGAGTGGGCTAAGCCAGGAGCCTCAAGAAAGTAGAGGCTCTGGCAGTGTTGGTGGAGATGCAAGATATTGAGGGAGTCAGAGAAGGCCCAGGAGGTTTGAAAGTCTCAAAAGGAATGGAGGATTGGAGATAAGGAGTACTTGACGGTGACAGGGGTGGAGGACTCCCAGGGGAGCACAGCAGGAGCACAACAGAAAAGACTTCCTGGCAGCCTCAGGAGCCAACTGCCGGTCAGGACCATAGTGATAATTCCAGCAGTATTTTAGAGACCTTGGGCTACACTGTAAAGCTAGCTGCTGTCAAGGGCTGGATGATCTAACACTCTTAGGCTCTGGGAGCTCTAATACTGGCCACTGTCTAGGGCTGAGGAATTCTAACTTTCTAGGCCTACAGGAGAGCTTGAATGCCTGTAGCTGCAAGGCTAGGGTTCCCGTATTCTAGGACTTGGACAGAGCTTAAACAATAGAAGTAACCACCTGCTGCTGCCCCTGCTATAGCCATCACTGTTAGTGCCATGAAAATACTAATTAAATCCCAGGATTTGAAAACTGTCTCTCCTCTCCTCTCCACACTTTCTCTCTGGGTAGAGCAAAAATATCCTATCCAGCTGATTGGCAACAAGGACGGGAAGATTTAAGGATCTGACAGAGTTTGGCCAAATTTGTGAGAAGAGCAAGACCATTCTCTCCTCCAATGGATTACAGGACATTGCTAATGAGGTAGTCAGAGTTGGGGTGGAAGAGTAGCCTCAACCCATTTGGGGGTTATATGAAGATGTTCAGGGAAGTGGGAATGGATTGCACCTGAGAATATGTTGAAGTTCACTCCAAATAAACCAATGCTCCAGTGAAACGAGCAGAGTGGCTTACCCAAGGCAACACTGCAGAATCAAAAAACACACGTATTTTCTGATTCCGTGACCAGGGTTCTTTTCATTTCACCATAGCATCGGGGCAAAACGTATTGAGCCATAGCAGGCAAGTGAGGAGAGTGCCTGAGCAAAGGCTCGGCACTGGCAAGTGGGCGGAAGACAAATAAATGGAAAAAGGTCAGCGAGAGCCTCAACAGGGAGAACGAGGGGCAAGGCAAGCTTTCCGTGAAGACCCAGAGACACAGAGACTAAAAGCGAAGCCAAGGTGATGTCTGATTACACGTCCAAGCAGGAAGCAGCCACTGGTCCACTGGACCAGGTCAGAGGCTGCTGCAGCCTACTTCCCGGCCGCTAGATTATGAAACTAATAAGCCAAGGCTTCTAGGTATCTGCTAGCATGCCCTGGGCTGCTATATATATTCATGAAAAATGTGTTACTGGGAGTTAGACACAGACCTCTGGCTGTGCTTCACTGTGGGCAGATGTTTTATTTTGTTTTGTATTTTGAAAGAATCCAATTTACTTGGAAGCTGCCTCCATCCGTCTTCGACAGGTTCGCAGTAAATGTTCGCCTGGCCCAAGCTGTAAACATGTTTGGACATTTGCAAAAGAACCATTGCTGTGCATCACGTAGCCAGTGAACGTAGGAGTGGAGCATAACACATCATCCTCCTGGAAAATCAATGTGTTCACCACCCAGAAAATTCACTCCCAGGATCGCGCATGCCACACCGTGGCCTTGGAGTCACATGATGGCTCGAAGCCTGGCTTTTGTTGCCGTTTACCTTATTTTAATTTACTAAAGGGTCTCACTATGTGCTGTGTGAGTGACTATGCCAACATAATTACCCAAACAAAAAGCCCGAGTCTTAAATTTAGTTTTTAAGAGCAGGAGAGAACTTGGAGGACACTAGTCCCCCCATCCCGGGGTTATCTTCTGGAACTGTCTCCTGAAACTGTGCTGCTGGAAGTGTCTTGTGGCAACTCTGTATCTGGAACTGCTCCCCTTGTTGGGCCCCACCAGAGCCCAAGTGGATTTCTCCTCTCCCAAAAAGCCACACTTGGCTATCCCAGGCCAACATAGCAGAGCCTCGATTCTTGATTATTTCACAGCACTAACTTCACATTACCTTTATATCGTCACATGCGAGGGGCATGTGGGGTGTCAGCACAGCTACTGCACTACTTGTGTAGAAAAATAGGCATGCTTTAGGTAAACGTTGAGACTTAGAGGAATGAGAAACAGGTAACAACTTCTCTGCTCAAAATTGAAGAGCTGTGGGTTATCACTCTAGAGAGGAGGAAGAAGGTCATCTGTTCTCACGCTGTATCTCCACCTTGACTCTCTCCAAGTCCTGAGCAGGTGCATAAAGCCATTATGAAATTCTTGATAAGTGATTTCAGGGCCACTGCTAGGTTCCATATCCAAGATAATGAAAGACTAGTCACTCAAGGACTGGCATGGGGACAAGAAGAAAGTGAGAGCATAAGTAGAAACAAGTGTTGGGGATATCATGGGCGGTGGGATGTGGTTAATAGATACTCCAGGACAGAGGCCTCATTTGACATCTAACTTCCATTCCAGCATCTGCTATGCCCTCTTACTGTGAACTGTAGTCCAGTTCCAGGGCCTGCTTCCACGCATCTGAATTTTCCAGTGCCTTGCAGATTTCCTGGCACATGGGATACTCTCAATTGTTTAGAGAATGATCAATACAAGAAAGAATATAGAACAGACTATTTCTCTCATCGGTCAAAGGAAGCATCGAGGCCTTAATGTCTGTGACTACTTTGTAGTTCAGACTAAATTCTCTTTCAATAACCACTTTGATGGTATTGAACTTGTTTGTCTCCAAACTGTTACTCAAAATTTGATTAATTTGAGCTCAGAATGGACATTTCAAAACCCTTATTCTCAAACCATAGCTCATCAGAAATGCCTCCCACTATTTACAATTTTGCTTCATTGAAATACAATGATACCAGGAGGCCAGCCATTGTGTATTCAGCAGAATTCAATTTTCCTGATCACTGGCTCCATCGATCAGTCTGTTTGTGAGGAGCCAATGCCAGCATCATCTGCCCCCTATGGGTAAGCTGCTCATTTATTATTTCTGCATGTGAAGAAGGCTGTTAAACTCTGATGATAAGATTCTGTACAATCACTCTTTCCTTGTTTCAAGCTTTATTGCGTTCCCACCATGGGCCAGGAGTTTTTACTTTGTGTTCATATTTAATCTTTAGAATTGACATTTTGTGAGTGAAAAATTTGAGATTTGGAGGAGTTAGAGAAATTGCCTGTGATTACAGAGCTGGTAACATGTAGAGGAGGGATTGAGTTCACATTAAGTATTCCTTTCTCAGTCAGATGGTTTTCAAAGCAGTCACTGTCCTTAGAAGCATCCATAGGTGTTTCAGTAAACTCTGAAGTTGTCAGCAGAGTCTCAGGTGCACTTATAGTGAACCTGTAGTGGGTTCTAGTCTCACTGCAGTGACAGAATACCTGACAGAAAGTTGGGAAGACTTTGTTTTGACTCTCTGTTTCAGGAAATATCAATCCATCAGAGCAGGGAGGTGTGGCAAGTGTGGATCTCTCCCAGGCAGTGGGAAGTTGTGGCACCACTTGCTCACAGGGGATGAGATCCCAGACTACACCCAATGTGGACTGTATGTTTAAGTGATCCACTTCTGGTATCTAGGCTCTAATTCAAAAGCTCTACAACTTCTCCAAACAGCACCACCAACTGGGGACCAAGAGTTCAGACATAAGGCTATTAGGGCCTCTTTTTTTTTTTCATTTTTTTCTTATTGTGATTTTCCCCGTTTTGTTCTTTTTTCAAAAATTTGTATTAATATTTTATTGAAGGTTTATGCATTTCATAGAACATTTCTCAATCCAATTTAGAGTCATTTCCCCTTCCATACCCTCCACCCCACCCAATCTCATGCATTCTGCCATACATGTCTTGCATCTTTTTCTCAGTCTTCTTAAAGTTTTTTCTTTTCAACCCTTTTTTGTTCTTTAGAGACAGGGTCTGGCTATGTATCCCAGGCTGACATAGAGCTCACTGTTTAACTAAAGCTGGCCTCAACCTCATGATCTTTCTGTTTCAGCCTCCATGGAGCTGGGATTAAAGATGTATGCACCGACATCCAGCTTGTGGGGAAGATTTTAGATTCAAAACATGACAGCAACTGTCACTATTATTTATATTTCACTAATGTACAGGCCACATCTCAGAAGGGGCATATGACTCATCCAAGTTCACACAGCTAGGAAATGGTTGTATTTGGACGAGAGCTGGGTGTTGGTTTGTCCAGACTAGTGTCACACAATTAAGGCTTGGTTCCTGCACTGGTTACTTTCCTGTTGCTGTGATAAGGCACCATTACCAGGGCAGCTGACAGTAGGAACACCTTATTTGGGCATACGGTTCCAGAGGGATAAGAGCCCATCTCTGCAGGGGCGGCATGATGGCAGAGGTGGCTGGTGCAGAAAGCTGAGTGCTTATATCTTCAAGCATGGACAGGAACAGAGATAGGGAAACTAGAATTGGGGCAAGGCTCTGAATGTTCAAAGCCCACCCTTCAGGATGTGCTTCATCCAACAAGGCCACACTTCCTAAACCTTACAAACAGCACCACCAACTAGGCTCAGAGCTCTAATACTTGGAGCTGATATGGGATATTCTCATTCAAGCCACCACAGATTCATGCCAGGATCTCTGTGATTGGTCACATTTTTGTCATTCGAACTTGAATCCTTAAACCTAAAACTATGTTCATTTCTCTTAGGAAAAGAAACTAGGTTGTATGTAAACTGCTCTACTGAATACAGTCTGACTTCACTATGAATAGAAAACCTCCGGAGTCTATTTTGGGGGACAGCCAAAGGTCACAGCAGGCATAGTGTCCAAAACCAACACTGATCTCAATATTCAGTTAAAAGTACTCATCTTTCTAATCCTATTAAAGGACAACTTCTACTTCCATTTCAGCTGATAATGATAAAGTCCAGTTCCATGGTATGGCTGCATAAATGCCCTTGAGCAAATAGATAAAAGATAAGTGAGAAATAGAAATACTTGAAGAGATAGATGAACATAACAATTTAGACAAATACATACCATGACTTCTCTAAAACAGGTAAGGTATACCATAGTTTATGAAACACATTCATCTGCTAACATCTCCACTTTGATTCTCAGCAGTAATCCTTCTGTATGTGAGGTTGACAAAGGAAGGATAATGATCAATACTGTAAAATCAGCCTAGGTCTAGGTTCATTGGGCCTCACTGAAATCCTGTGAAACTTTATTTTAGGTTTTGTGGCACTGGGGATTAAAGTCAGAGCCTTAAGCATGCTGGGAAGATGCTCTGTTAACCTCAACCCCCAACAGCAAAACTGAGGAAACAGAATAGAAGAATTAAGTGTAGAGTCCTTTTGGGAAGCCTCTAGTCCAGAACTTTCTCCTGCACTGCACTGTGCCCATGAATTAAGCTTCATTGTATACTGCCTGCCAGCAGAAGACACTGTTAAAAGTGCTTTATGTTGAGCATAAAATACACAGATTTACTTACTGTGATTCAAGAGCAATTGAACAATTGTAGTTTTCTACAAACCCACTAAAATAATTCCCAGTGGGGAGATGTTAATTTGAAAATGAAGTGTACCATTGGGTATGGAATGGCACAATTTCCAATGGGAAGTTGAGCCTCTGTCTCCTAGGACTAGGCCCAATTACTGAAGCTAGATGCTGCTGGTCCTGGGGTAGGTTTTGTGGTGGTATTTGGGGAGGCAAGCAGGAAAGTAAAGGCAGAGGATTGGGGCTTAGGGAGAAGCCAAGTGCAGGGAATACCCAGATGGCAAGTCCTTCAAAGCAAAGTGGCTTGCTTTTTTTTTTTTTTTAATTTTATTTCTGTATGTGTATGAGTGTATTGTCTGCATGTAGGTTCGTGCGCCCATGACGTGCA
The DNA here is from genome assembly GCA_009823505.1 of Rhizomys pruinosus. NCBI lineage: Eukaryota > Metazoa > Chordata > Mammalia > Rodentia > Spalacidae > Rhizomys > Rhizomys pruinosus. The sequence goes on from VZQC01003882.1 coordinate 355,638, forward strand.
ATGCCGCGGAGGTCAGAAGAGGGTGTCAGATTCCCCTGGAACTGGAGTACTCCTGGAATTGGAGTTTCAGACGGTTCTCGGCCGCCATGTGGGTGCTGGGGATCGAACCTGGGTCCTCTGCAAGAGCGGTCGGCGCTCTTAACCGCTAGGCCATCTCTCCAGCCCAGTGGCTTGCTTTATGTAGCAGAGCAGGCAAGGGGAAGGCTTCCTTCTGCTCTGTGCTTCAGCTTTGACTGGCACTTCATCTCCCTCAACTTCTTAGTTTTTATTCTGCTGTGAATCTGTTCTATGCTCAAGGGGCTGCTGCACACGGCAAGATTCCACCCCCAAGTACCTGCTCATACAGCCAGGGCCGATAGGAAAGGAAGGCTGATCTGGTGGGGCTGGAAGACCAGCAGCCACTGTCTCTCCTGGCAGCCTACAGCGAAGGGTTAATTCTCCAGATGCACAGCTCAAGTGTGCTGTGCTCTCCCAATTCTTCATTGACAGCTCCGCTACCTCCATGGCTGAGCCACCACCATTTGCTGCTGGTGTTCTGGCTCAAAGCAAGGTCATCAGGTATCCAGCAGAACGAAGGTTTCCAACTGCTACTTGGCTGATTATGCCCATCCTTACCATTTTATTTTCCCCTTAGCAATCATTCATCAAGCACTGAATATGCCAAGAGCCAAAGACAAAATTAATTTTTCATATTTAGAAAACATTTACGCAACATGCATTGTGGGCTAGGCACTGGCCTAATCACTTTACCAAGTAATTTTATTTTCTCTCCAACAACAAGAGCACGATTATTGTCTCCATTTCACAGATGAGGAAACTGAAAGTAGGGCAAGAAACTTGCCTGAGTTACAGCTGGTGAGCATTAGAGCTGGGACTGGAGTCCACACTACATGGTCTAGAGTAGATGCTATTAACCACTGCTTTTTTTTTTTTTTAATGTGTATGAGTGTACTGTCTGCATGTAGGTTGGTGCACCCTACACATTACACTGTCGTGTAATGCCGCGGAGGTCAGAAGAGGGTGTCGGATTCCCCTGGAACTGGAGTTAAAGTCAGTTCTTAGCCGTCATGTGGGTGCTGGGAATCGAACCAGGGGTTCTCTGCAAGAGCAGTTGGCGCTCTTAACCGCTGAGCCATCTCTCCAGCCCCAGCACTGCTTTTCAGCATTACCGCCTTCCACAATCTGTAGTCCAGAGGTCAGGTACATACGTAGTTATGACAAGTTATGGTTCTTGCAATAGAGAAACGTTATGAAGAGCAATAGAGCAACCCTTCCAGGCTGTCTAGGTCCCTGCACTTCGCCAGTCTTGGCTGCTGCTGTCCTCCATCCATACCCTATTCAAAGTGGTCCTCCCACAACTGGAATGGACCCAGAGTCCAATCCTGGCACCACGAGGGGACATTTATATCTTCCTTTGCCAGGGGCGGCATATAGTTGGTGTCAACACAGCTGGCTGTGGGTTGTTCTGATCCATGATTTCCAAGTCAGTGTTTTTGGCTTTGATTTTCTATATTTCTTTATTTTATTTTATTTATTTTTGAATGTGTATGAGTGTAATGTCTGCATGTAGGTTTGTGCACCCGTGTCGTGCAGTGCCGCGGAGGTCAGAAGAGGGTGTCGGATTCCCCTGGAACTGGAGTTCTCCTGGAATTGGAGTTGCAGACGGTTGGTTCTTAGCCGCCATGTGGGTGCTGGGGATCAAACCTGGGTCCTCTGCAAGAGCAGTCGGTGCTCTTAACCGCTAGAGCAGTTGGTGCTCTTAACCGCTAGGCCGTCTCTCCAGCTCCGGCTTTGATTTTCTTACTGAGCTCCAACTCCACCATTGGTGTTTAGCCTCTGCATGGCTGTCTTGGGCTCTCCGGAAAGTACACTGGTTCCTCTTAGTTTGGCGCAAGGAAGGATACTGGCTGCAGACTTTGTGGCTTCATTTAACATCAAATCTCACTGTTCGTTGGGCTGCTCAGAGAGGTATGCCTTCCCCTCTCTTTGCTTTCAAAACATTTCTCCAATGCTGGGACAGGGAGGACGGCCTTCGCAGGGGCTCCCTCTGGAGCTTCCCTGAGACCTGGCACTTCTGCAGAATGCAAGCTCAGTCCTCCCTCTCTGATCTTTCTCTACTTCTATAACCGAGGTCCCAAGACATGCTGAATCATATCACCACCATGGGCTGCCTGTCTGAGACACAGTACTTCTCACTTCACTAGTGACAGTCCAGGACTGCCATCTGTCTGAGTCCTGCATATCCTGTACCACATTCATCCCAGCTTTCAGATCGCTTTCAAGTGTTTCTTGTCTCTTCCAGCAACTTCCACAATTGCAAGTAATTTGTCAGCAGACTTCAAGCTCCAACTGCTTGTTTATAACTAGTTCTAGTGATTGGTTTCACCTTTTAAAAGGTGTTTTATCTCACGCAAATCAACCATTTCTGACACTTGAGACACTGCCATTCTTTTCTTAGCTCTTTTTTGCTGGGTGTATAGAAGAAAGCCTCCCACAAGGCAATCAGAAGGGAAAGGCTGGTCCCAAAACACTATCATAAGTATATTTGACCTTTATTAAGTGTTTGAGATTCACTAAGCACTCTATTTCATGCTTATTTTCAGTTTTTGTATCCATTATTATGAATCTGTCTACAATGGTCACAATTACCATCTTATTGATGAGGAAAATGAGGAATAAAGTATTTAAACGATTTAGTAGGTCACACAACATGTAAGGGATGGACCAGTTCTCAGTCCAACATCTGTGTGCACTCTGTTTTACCAGTGAACTAATGCTACGTTGCTCTTTTCATAATTCCTTTTCATAATTCCTTTTCATAATTCCTTACCGAAACATGAAAGGGTCTGTGGGTTATGAGACAACAAAAGTCTCTTTCAGCAACCCAGGATTACAGGCAGGAGTTTGACTTTTGGATAGGGCTTGTTTCCCAGCCTTGACATCCTCTCTGGAGAGTAAAGGTGCTGTCTTCAAGTTGGAAGGATTGTCCTGTGAGGGAAGGAGTTGTCTAAACCTTGGAGACATGCCATATGAAAACTGTATTCAATTCTATGGTAAATTTTCTAATCAACACAATAAACTTAGTATCTTGTACAGTCTAAGAATCAAATAATTTTTTAGGGATAATATTTAGAACTTGGGGAATGTGTAGCTAAGAGTAATCTGAAGGCATATCTGCATTTAATTGAAAGGCCAAGTCTAGTTTGGACTTAAGCTGATGGCTTACAGAAGCTCAGAGGCCAATTGGCAAAAACATCTTAGTATAGGAATCTCAGTACGTTCAAGTCCCTGATGCCTTCATTTTGAGTATGAACTGATCTGGTGAGAGGGTGAGGAGCTGTGAGAAGCCTTGGTCACAGGACATTGCCTTGAGCTGTTATAATCATCTTGTCTAACAAGTGAAAAATTGAATAGCACAAAGCTTAATGGTCAATGAGCTTTCCTGACTGTGGTATTCCACACAAAGGGAGGGATAACTGATATGTGAATTATAATTCCACCTGCTCCCCATGGAGATTTAAGCACTGCTTTCTGCTACATTCACTGGGTATATCTTACACTTGAATGCTCTGCAGGATAGCTTTTCATCTCAATGGCATTAGTTCAGATGGCACTATAATTCTGTGTAATCTCAGCTGATGCCTTTGTTATTATCTAGTGCTTTGAAGAATATTTTTAACGCTGTTAAACTCATTGAAGTTGCTTAGTTTAATCCAATAACTGGACCAACCAAGATCAAATTAGCATTTCATTAACTATTTTAAATACAATGCAAGTTTGTTGAGCAATGATGACAGGATGTCTCAAAACTGAGAATACATTGAACTACCCTTCAGATTCTCCCTTGCTTAAGGGGAAAAGAGCAAAGAGATGTGGGCTGAGAAAACTACTTCATCTTCATTGTGGGAGAGGCGTCGCTATAGAGTAATGAGGGTGATTTATTTGCATGGCAATTCTCTAAATAGGTTTCCAGAGAAAGTTATGAAAGAGTCAGAATGAGTCTCCCCAAACCAGATTTTGAGCAAGATCTTTTGAAATATCAGGGTAAGTTCTCTGTGAGAAAAAGTACAGGGGACACAGTTGGGTCAGGACTGTGGGAACTTTCTTGACTTGCAAGCTGACTCTACATACGGGGAACTGCCAGCTCCAAATGCAAGGTTCAGAGGCATGTGAGAATTCAACTGATGTAAGCAGCTGAGAACAAAGTTCCAGTCTTGTCTAAGGCATGAAGCAGGGGGCCAAGTAGTGGGTATGTGGACTCCATGGTCCAGGTGAACAGTTTGTTTGAATGGGATTCTGGGAATAGCTGAGGGAGGATGAAAGATATAAAAGCTCTGCTAGATAGCTTTTCATCTCAAAGGCATTAGTTCAGATGGCAGTATAATTCTGTGTAGTCTCAGCTGATGCCTTTGTTATTGTCTAGTGCTTTGAAGACTATCAGAGCTCCTTCACTTCTTGTCTCAAAAAGAGAGAATGGGCAGGATACAGGCAGACTTTATAGGCATGGTCAAATTATTTGTAATATAGCCCCAGCAAGAAATTAGAACACAATGTCTATTTTCATTGGCTGAGCAAGCACACAGGAGAAAGATTATAGTTCATAGGACAGATGTTCCATCTCAGAGAGAGGAGGAACATGGTACAATTCTTGCCAGTCTGTGCAACATCTTTCCATCTCTGTCTGCTGGGTAGATTGTGGAGTTCTATGAGAAGTCCACCCCATAAGAGAGTGGACAGAAGAAATCAGGCCAACATGTTACCCCGACTTGCCACATATTTATTTGTAGTACAAACTTATCCAAGTTCACCAATTCTAAATCCAAGATTCATATTTTTCCCAGGATGGTACAAATTTTGAATTTCAATGCTCAACTGATAAGGAAGAAAATATATTGGGGGATGAACATGTGAATTTTTTGTCTCAAGGGTTGGTTATGACCCTTTGTCTAAGATCGCTGTGATGAAAATGCAGCCATTGTTTTAAAAAGTTAGTTCTCTATAACTTGAATATTTATTTTTGCCTTTATTTATTTTTATTCTTTGAAAGTTTCACACATATATGTAATAATTTTTAATCCCTGGGGCTGGAGAGATGGCCTAGCAGTTAAGAGCGCCGACCACTCTTACAGAGGACCTGGGTTCAATCACCAGCACCCACATGGCAGCTGAGAACCGTCTGAAACTCCAATTCAAGGAGAACTCCAGTTCCAGGGGAATCTGACACCCTCTTCTGACCTCCGCGGCATTGCACGACACGGGTGCACAAACCTGCATGCAGACAGTACATTGATACACATACAGAAATAAATAAAATTTAAAAAAGAAATAATAATTTTTAATCCCATTAGCCCCCATTACCTTGCCTTTCCCCTACTTTCTCTTGCTAAAACCTTTCTTCTTCCTCAAAAGTCCCCCTTTCATGTCTTAAGTGTGTGACACACCCAATTGAAATAGGGTTGCCTGCATGGCCATGCATGGGAGCGGCCTACTTAATAGAAAATGGGCAAATTATCAGTGGCCACAGCACTGAAGGAAGTGCTGCCCCTCCCCTCCCTCTCCTCAGCCTCCATAAGTGTTCTGTAGTCCCTCAGGGAGGGGCTGGGCCTTACTAGCCCTTTGCCCTCCATGAAATGCTGAAGGCCCAATCTCACGCAGACTTTGGGCAGTAACCACAGCTGCAGTGAATTCACGAGTGCAGTGCATGTATTGTGTCCAGAAGACACTGCTTCATAGCACTCCTCTCTAATCTCAGGCTTTTTCTGTCATTTCTTCTGTGCTGTTCCTTTGTGTGTGTGTGTGTGTGTGTGTGTGTGTGTGTGTGTGTGTGTGTGTGTGTGTGTGTGTTTATGATATTAGAACTCCATTTAGGGCTCTCTCATCCAGCTGGGCAAGATGCCGAAAGGAAAGAAGGCCAAGGGGAAGAAGGTGTCCCTGGACCCCGCCGTGGTGAAGAAGCAGAAAAGACCCAAGAACTTCGGCATTGGACAGGACATCCAGCTCAAGAGAGACCTCGCCTGCTTCGTCAAATGGCCCTGCTACATTCCGCTGCTGTGGCAGAGGGTGATCCTGTATAAGCGGCTGAAACTGCCACCTGCGATTAACCAGTTCACCAGGGCCTGGACTGTCAGACTGCTACCCAGCTGCTGGAGCTTGCACACGAGTACCGGCCAGAGACACAGCAGGAGAAGAAGCAGCAGGTGCTGGCCACGTCCCCACCAAGACACCCCTGTCCTTCGAGCAGGGGTCAACACTGCCACTACCTTGGTGGAGAACAAGAAGGCTCAGCTGGTGATGAGCCCACATGATGTGGACCCCATCGAACTGGTGGTCTTCCTGCCTGTCCTGTGTCACAAGATGGGGGTCCCTTACTGCATCATCGAGGGGAAAGCCAGGCTGGGGCAGCTGGTCCAGAGGAAGACGTGCACCACTGCGGCCTTCACACAAGTTATCTCGGAAGACAAGGGCACTCTGGCTAAGCTGATGGAAGCCATCAGGATCAATTGCAATGACAGATATGATGGGGAGGCAAAGTCCTGGGTCCAAAATCTGTGACTCGCATTGCCAAGCTGGAAAAGGCGAAGGCCAAAGAACTTGCCACGAAACTGGGTTAAATGTACACGGCTGATTTTTTTTTTTTTTTTTTTTTTTTTTTTTTTTTTTTTTGGTCTTTTCGAGACAGGGTCTCCCTGTAGTCCCAGCTGTCCTGGGACTCACTCTGTAGACCAGGCTAGCCTTGAACTCACAAAGATCCGCCTACCTCTGCCTCCCAAGTACTAGGATTAAAGGCGTGCACCACCATGCCCGGCTGATTTTTTTTCTGTACATAAATAAATTAAAATTGCCCTTAAAAAAAAAAAAAGAAAAAGAAAAGGAAAGGAAAGAAATCCATTTAAGGCCAAGTACTCCATAATCACTTATTCTCAGCTCTTTGACCAGTTCTGAGTCCCTATATTAACTACCATCCATTGTAAAAAGAAGCTCTCTGGTAAATAAAGGTGGAGAGCTGCCCTAAGCTATAGGTTTAATGATGAGTATTTAGAAGGTAACTCAGTACCACATCTATTTAGCAAAGTAATAGTAGTAAGTACAACTTGAATATTTATAAAGCATTTTGTAGTTTCATAACTATAACAACTTAGAAATATAAAGTCTATTTTTAGACAACCCATTTTACAGTTATAAATGAATGCTTCCTTATAGGACAGAAGTCATTGGTCCACAGTGACACCAGAAGAATTTCATCTGTGATATGTTCCTGTGTCTCCCAAGGCCAAGACCCTGGGTTTGCCACAGGTCCACGTGGCCTCTCCACCTGGAGGTAGATGAAATGAGCCTAAGGCTTTCAGAAATGTCTATTATCTGCAAAGCCCAGTCATGTCCTGGAATCTAGAAAATGCCAAGTCTCCTGGAGGAGCCGTGGCTGTCTGCTAGGATTAAGCTAAGAATCACTCTCTTTTCAGACAAAAACAAACAAATCACCCTCTTTTTCAGCTCCTTCTGTTCTGCCTTGGGTCTCAAAGCACCATTGTCCCAGGGCTCCCTAGAGGAAGCCAAACTTTTCAGTAAATCTGTTCATCATCGTAAGCTCTAGAAACCTTACTTAAAGCTTAGGGAGAAGCAAAGACTTTATTATTGTTTTCTACTGTTTGATTCATGTAGCTTTCATTAGATGATTACAGCTGTTGGAATTTGACAGATGGAGCAGTCTGTCTTGTCACTATATTTCTGAGCTACTCTATAGCTATTCAATAATTACCACACAGCAACGTAAGGACATGTTCAAGCATGCTAATGAATTATCAGTTTTCTTTAAGCCTCATTAGATTGCTTGATAGCAAAACCTCCCATTGACAAGAGCTCATCTAACACGATTTTCCAAAGTCTGTCACTGCTTATCAGATGCAAGGCTATCCATGCGTGGAGTAGCTTGGAAATCGATGATGGCATTGTGTCATGGATTGGTTTTTGTTAGAGGTTTTTGTGCATGCATCTGTGCTGTGCAAATGGGCGGGTAGCCGGAAGTCGCTACAGAGAACAAAGCAAACACAAGACTTTATGCTAGAGGGGAACTGAATTGTCTAGATAGGAGAATCTGAAACTTGCCTTGGACTATTATCTTTTCCTTCACTTCTGCTTTGCTCCGATATAAAATGTCAAGATGATCCACTCAGTTCCCTGATCATACAGACTGAGCATCCATCTTCACGCCTCTCTCGCTGTCTTTGCCTTCATATCTCATATGCCTTCACTTTAGCAAATCCTCCTGGCTCTACCCCCATAAAAGACATTCTCTCTCTCTCTCTCTCTCTCTCTCTCTCTCTCTCTCTCTGTCTGTCTCCCTCCTCCCTCCCTCTTCTTCCTCCCTCCCTCCCTCCCTCCCCTCCCCCCATGTCTAGGCCAAGGCCTCCTTACTCCAATGGATTTATTATAGTTAAAATAATGTTAGGGTGCTGGAGAGATGGCCTAGTGGTTAAGAGCGCCGACCGCTCTTGCAGAGGACCCGGGTTCGATCCCCAGCACCCACATGACGGCCGAAAACTGTCTGAAACTCCAATTCTAGGAGAACTCCAGTTCCAGGGGAATCCGAGACCCTCTTCTGACCTCCGCGGCATTGCACAACACGGGTGCACAGACCTGCATGCAGTCAGTACATTCATACACATACGGAAATAAATAAAATTAAATAAAAAAAATTAAAAAAAAATAATGTTAAAACTCTTTTATGCGGCCTCCATGATCGCATAGGAACTGGCCCCCAGTGAAAACTTCAGAATTTATCTGCCAGAATATTCTCATTATTCACACACACACACACACACACACACCAAGTCTGCTCCTAGTTCAGAGCACCTTCACTTTTTGCTCTCTCTGCTGGGGTCATTATTTCCCTCTGGGCTTCACACAGATGTTCCTTCCATCCCTGAGGTACCAGCTCAAATGCCATTTCAGAATCATTCTTCGGGAGTAGTTTCCAACCCTGAGGTACGTTCTGTTAGATTTTACCTTCTTTCCTTCATAGACCTTGTAGTTACTAAGAATTTCATTTCATTTGAATGTGTGTACTCACATTAATTGGAGGATGAGTGGCAGGGGGGAGGAATTCTGCTAACCATGTTCACTGCTCTGCCCCTGGTGCCTAGAAGAGCATGGCACCCAATTGGAACTTAGAAAAAGTTTCTGGATGAGCATTGAGTGACTTATCCCAACTAGTTCTAAAACTTGGCATGCAGAGTAATGGTTTCACAAGTATGGTATTTTCATGCATACTCTGCTTTACTGAGTCCTCTCCCCATTCATGCCCTCTTGAAACTCACAGCCCTCCTCTGCCCCAAAGCCCCCTTTTTGCTTTCATGCTATATGTGCTGTATTAGGTTGCCTTGTTCTTCCCCTTAGATCTCTCCTTCCCAGAGTATGCGCCTGCGCATGTGCATGCGTGCGTGCGTGTGCGTGCGTGCGTGTGTGTGTGTGTGTATGTATGTGTGTGTGTGTGTGTGTGTAAATTAAAATCTAGGCTCCACATAGAGAAAACGTGCTATTCGTCTCTCTGAGGCTGGCTTGTTTTGCCCAATGATAATTCCAGTTGCATACATTTTCCTGAAATGTCAAAATGGCTAACATCGAGGAATCAAATGACAACAATGCTGGTGAATATGTGGGAAAAGAAGAACCCTTTTCACTGCTGATGGGAGTCTAAACTAGTCCGGTCACTGTGGAAATCAGGGTGGAGAGTCGTTCTGCTGGGCCCACCTTATAATGCTACCTGCATGTCAAGCAGCCTCTCAAAGTGGTTCTCAACAGAGGATGATTTTACCCTCTAGGATAATTAGTGATTCCTGGATTATTTCAATCGCCACAACTGGGGAGGCTTACTGACATCTCCTGGGAAGATTCCAGGGTTGCTTCTAATTGTTCTATAGTGCAGGAAGGAGTACTGGACAGCCCCTGAACAAATAATCTGACTAAAAGCATCACCACTTCTGAGATTGAAAACTTCTAGCTTTGTAGTTGAACAAGCTAGATATTCCTCCTGAATTCTTTGCGGCCTCAGAAAACCAGACGCCGACTTTCTAGCCTCCTTAGTTTCTCTTTCTATTTTTTTTTAAGTTTTTTTAAAATTTTATTTATTTTTGTATGTGTATGAGTGTACTGTCTGCATGCAAGTCTGTGCACCCATGTCGTGCAATGCTGCAGAGGTCAGAAGAGGGTCTTGGATTCCCCTGGAACTGGAGTTCTCCTGGAATTGGAGTTACAGACGGTTCTCAGCCGCCATGTGGGTGCTGGGGATCGAACCCAGGTCCTCTGCAAGAGCAGTTGGTGCTCTTAACCGCTAGGCTATCTCTCCAGCCCCAACCTCCTTAGTTTCTCTAGTGGAAGACTGCAATGTCCCTCAATCTAAGGAGGAAGTTGGGTTTTCGTTTGTGCCTTGCTGTAAAACACAGTCTAGCCCTTAGACTTCTAACTAGCTGAGACGCACTACTAAGGTGACATCCATTTAACATTCATTATGAAGTGATTACCAGAGTAGTTAAGATCTGAGACCATGGAAACCAGGCTCAGCCATCCACTGTCAATAAGCCAATTAAGCAGTTCAGTAATAGTGAAAGGAGATTTTCTTTTTCCAACGTGACCATACTGGGAAGAGGAACAAAAAAGTCCAGTGACCCCCACCCTCACCCAAGTTCATCTTTGGCATCCTGATGAAAGGTTTAGATATAAAACAAAGATAGGCATAACTAAGTATTTATGGCCAAGGTGTGTTCTTGCCCTGTCATCTCTGCCCCAGTCTCTCTGATAAGGTGTCCTTACAAGTTCCCAGAACATTGTCTTCTTCCTGCATGGGATTCCTGGAGACTTCCATTTTCTTGGGGATGGTTATTTCGGTAATCTGACAGATAAAAATAGGAATCCAAGTGTCTCTTTAGAATTTCTTTACTCTTGCCAGGACAGTTACAAAGGCTGTTCAAGAAATCAGTTGTAAAAATGCCTTTTCTGCTTGCTTACAATCTGTCCATTTTCCCAAGGCATAGGTTTTCCTATTTCCAGACAGCCTTTCCTGAGCCCTGGGCACAGTTCCTCTCTCTTGTGCTCCAAATTCTCTTAACATCTAAGTTTTATTCATTTAAATACTGGCCCAGAGTTCTTCATTTCTTCCTAAATGTGCACACTTAGTTATTTGAGGGCATGCCACATGCCTTGGCAGAGTACTTATCATAGAGGATGCTCAGTACATTCTGGAAGGAAGATATAGGTCCTAGGCTACATATCCATTCACAGTGACAGCAAAGACGAGCTTGCAAATGAACATTACAAGGGAAAAGTCAAATTTTCTTTCACTCGAGCCAAAGAACGAAGTTTGAGGAAGACATGTTAATGGATCTCTCTCTCTCTCTCTCTCTCTCTCTCTCTCTCTCTCTCTCCATTCACTGACTAGGCCAATAGAGTCAGAACCCCAGTAATTCCAGAACAAGAAGACTGAGCATTATTATCCCTAAGTGGTTGATGAGGATCACAAGTATGGGAATAGTACGATTTCTGACAATCCCTAAGCTGATGGATGATGGGCACAGGGGTAGGGGCAGGCCAAGGCATACCGGCCTATGGGGACTGGAAATGGTGTGAAGGAGCTTCACACTGCCACTTGGCAGGCTGCCTTGAGTGTGCTACAGAGCTCAGCACAGCTGCAAACAAACAAGGTTGGGCATGAATGATAGATTTCCCTTTTAAAATAAAAAAAGTAATTTTATCACTAGGAACAAAGAAATAGAAGTGCCTGCTTCAGGAAAACAATGCCAATGCGTCAGTTCCTTCCAAAGCTGTCTGGATTCCCTGCTTTATGCATAAAACACTGAGCCTAGAAAGGCTTTCAGGAATACTGCCTTGTCCCTGTTTTAGAGAAGAGGAGATTGAGAACAGGAGAAAAGAAAGCTTTCAATCACATGGCAAACCAATGAAAATCCAGAATAGATTGAGTTTCCCTGTGTTCCTAGTCCCCTTAGTCAGTGTGATGTGGAGCGAGGGCTCCGTGGACCAGTGGGCCTGTGTCCAGCATCCAGAGAACATTTGGTCGATTCCACAAATTATGACCTTGAGCAATGAAATTCTTGCTTCACCTTTCCCATCCATGAAATAATGGGTTTGTCTGAGTGACTTGTGAGGACTCTCAGTTCCTAATTATGTAAAATTATGACTTCTGTACCTGCCAATGATATATAATAATGTAATTATAATAAATAATATAGAGTTAATACTCTTCATCAGATACCATGCCAAACAGATTTTTCTGTAACATCTCACTTAATCTTCACACCCCTTTACAGTAGTGCTGTATGTCACTGCCACCCACTTGTGAGAGTGCTGAGACTGGTTAAGTAACTGGTCTGGGTCACACGACCGGTTTGTGGTGACAGGGAAACCTGAATGTGTACCTGTTTGACTTCAGAGATGGAAATGATAAGGTTGGCAGCTCAAATGTTTGCTCTCTCTAGTTCTTCCAAAGGTTAAAGTCTCATAGCCATTCAGAAACCACTCCTCTCTCAACTTCAGTTGTGACAGAGCAAACCCTACCTTTTCTATAGCTTCTACCCATTGACCTCCACTTCTACCAGAAGAAATCTAACTCTTATTCTATAAAATGATTATTCACATAAAGAAGGAGTCTATGTCTTTCTAGAGGACATCATGCTGAGTGAAGTAACACAGTTCCAGAAAAACAAACGACGAATGGTATCCCTCATCTGTGGATGCTAGTGCCAATTACCCAGTTGTAAGTATTTCTTGTCTAAGGCCCCCTGAGCTTTTGTACAAAGCAGTTGGGTGTAATGCACTTTGGAAACAACAACAACAACAACAACAACAGAAAAGACTGCATCAAAGAACCGACTGAAACAGTGAACTTCTGCTCAAAACAGTCAACTTCCCCATGGACAATATTGAGAAAGACTAAGAGATGAAAAGCATGTTTGGCAGAATGCATGAGCTCTGGAGGGGTGGGGGAATGGGCAGGAACATGGGCCTAGATTTGTTAAAAATTAAAAAAAAAATAAATAAATAAAAAAAAATAAAAATTTCCTAAAAGTTTTTATGATAAAAAAAAGAGAAAAATAAAAGCTGATAAAGAACATCTGTGAGAAAAGATGTCTGGAAACAGCTAATGATGGGAAGTTGAATGCTTCCACTTTAAGACTAGAAATAGGGGGTTGGAGAGATGGTGCTGAGGTTTAGAGCATGGGATGCTCTTTCAGACCTGGGTTCAGCTCCCAGAACCCACTTGGAGGCTAACAAAAGTCCATAACTCCAGTTCCAGGAGGTATGGTGCCTTCTTCTGGTATCTTCAGGCATTGCACACATGGGTGCACTTACTTATATGCAGGCAACACTCAAATAAAATAAAACAAAGTAAAGAGCTGGGAAAAGGAAAAGACACATTGCAATGTTTTCATTCAATACTGCACTGAAAGTTTGAGCCACTGCAAGAGAAGAAATGAAACTGCCATTATTGGCAGAGAGCATAAAGCATTCATAGAAATAACACAGGATCTTAATTAAAAAACATAACACAGGATCTACACAACTGCATAGACAACTGAGCTGGAGTTTTCAGGATACATGGTAAATGCATAAAAGTGATTTGATTTCTATACAAGCAATATATAATTGTAAAATGAAAATTTTAAACAACATGTATTATGGAACCAAACATGTGAAGAATTAGAGCTGCATTTGACAAATGATGTAGAAGTCTCAGAAACTCAAAAGATTAATAAAAGATAGAAAAGAAAATCTAAATAGATACATCAAACATGAATAGGAAGAATAAATATTTTAATGGTTAATCCTTTCTAAATCGACTTATATATTTGACTCAATTCCACTCAAAGGCCATCAGCCATATTTTTGTGAGGCAGTCTTGAGTCCATCTTATTCAGGATGGACTCAAATTCCTGGACTGAAGTGGTGATCCCAATTTAGCCCACCTAGCTCTGGGATAGTAGCTATGAGCCAGCGTGCTCAGCGTGTTCCAGAATCATTTGATAGCTATATGCAAAAGAACAATAACAGTGACACAAAAATTCAATTTTTATAACACACCCTATACAAACATTAATTTACATGGATCATAGACCAATAGAAAAAGATAAAACTGGGGCTGGAGAGATGGCTCAGTGGTTATGAGCATGGACTGCTCTTGCAGAGGACAAGTGTCTGATTCCCAGCACCCACATGGTGGCAACAACCGTCTGTAACTCCAGTTCCAGGGGATCTAACACCCTCTTTTGACCTCCATGGGCACTGCACAACACGGATGCATCTACCTATGCAGGCATGATACCCATACACATAAAATAAAAATAATAAAATATTTTTAAAAATATATAAAACTATAAACTACATGGAAGGATGCAAAATATCATAGGGACCTTAAGTTGAACAAAGAATTTTTAAATAGGACTCTAAAAACATTGTGTATAAAATTAAAAGTTAACAAATTGAATTTTATCAAAAAATTAAAACTTTTTCTTTCAGTTTTCTTCAAGAATTCTGTGAAGAAAATAAAATTTAAGGCACAAATTATGTGAAAATGTTTCCATATTACACAAAATATTTTTATTCAGAATGCCTTAAGATAGTTCATGATGTGAAGACAGACTTTTTAATTTTAAAATGAGTAAAAGATTTTCCCTGGCACTTTATTAAAGAAAACATAAAAATTTCTTGTGAGTTTATGAAAAGTGCCCACTTGTTAGTCACACAGACTTTTTAATTTTAAAATGAGTAAAAGATTTTCCCTGGCACTCTATTAAAGAAAACATAAAAATTTCTTGTGAGTTTATGAAAAATGCCCACTTGTTAGTTATTAGTGAAATAAAAAAATAAAAAATAAACTAAACCATAATGAGAAACAAGTATTTGTTGACCACAATGGCTTCAGTTAAAACAAACAAACAAAACCAAATGATGATTCCAAATGTTAACATGGATGTGGACTGATTTCAATTTTCAATGACTGTCACTGTAACAGTTTTGGAAAACTGTTTGGGAATATCTCAAAAGTGAAACATATCAGATGGGCGTGGTGGCACACAACTTTAATCCTACCACTTGGGAGGCAGAGGCAGGCAGATCTTTGTGAATTCAAGGCCAGCCTGGTCTAGTTCCAGGACAGCTGGGGCTATAGGAAGAGACCTGTTCTGAAAAAGCCAAAAAAAAAAAAAAAAAAAAAAAAAAGTGAAACATATCTGTAATGTTCCAGTATTCTAACTTCTCAAGGGAAATGAAAGTCTGTGTCCAGAAGAGTTGTTCATGAATAACCATAACTGGACTATTTTTCTTTTTTATTATTATTTATCTTTGTATGTGTATGCATGCAGGTCTGTGCACCTGTGTCATGCAATGCCGCGGAGGTCAGAAGAGGGTCTCGGATTCCCCTGGAACTGGAGTTCTCCTGGAACTGGAGTTCTCCTGGAATTGGAGTTACAGATGGTTTTAGCCGCCATGTGGGTGCTGGGGATCGAACCCAGGTCCTCTGCAAGAGCGTCGGTGCTCTTAACTGCTAGGCTATCTCTCCAGTCCCTGGACTATTTTTCATAACCAAACATTGCAGTGCACCTGAACAGCTATGAATGGTTTAGTGTAGATAAATTGTGTGGTGCATCTGCACAATGAATCCCTGTTCAACAATAAAAAGAAACAAACTTTTGCGTTTTTAAATATAACATTTTAAATCTTGGTGAATTTCATACTCTGTACTTCAATTATATTCACCCACCTTCCTACCCACCCAACTTTCTGTCTTCTTTTTTTTCCCCAATAAGTCAATAAAGTCAGTTTGTGTTGCCCAAATACTCTTTGGTGTGGATCCAGCCCCTTGAACATGAACCATCTACCAGGGTCACACCCTTAAAGAAAACTCTCCCTCTCCTCTCCTCTCTCTCTCTCTCTCTCTCTCTCTCTCTCTCTCTCTCTCTCTCTCACTCCTCCAACAGCTATGGGTTGGCAATAGTTCCTTAGCAAAGGCTGAGTGTTCTTGCCCACCTCCCTCTGGGCTGGGATTTTGTCCGACTTGAGATGTTGTCTCAACTGCTGTAAATTCATATGTGCAAATGCCCTGTTGTGTCTGGAAACCCCTTTTTCGTTGTATTCATCCACTGTATGTGTATGTGTATTTATTTTAGGAATCCCCTATAACAGCAGGTTTCAAAGAGCTTTAGTGTTACTTATGCATTCCCATACCCCCCTCTGTCCTGCTCTCCGATTTCCCGCCCCTTTTAATACTTCCTATTCCATTTCTCTCTTTCTCCCTTTATCTCATGGCATTTTATTTCTACCCCCTTGACCTCCTCCACATGGACACTTACCAGCTCCCTGACCTTTGTGGGCTTTCCAAATGGAATATACATATCCCAAGATTCAAAGTGAACATCCACATGTGAGAGAAAACATGGGTTTGTCTTTCTTGGTCAGGATGATTGTGTCCAGCTCTTTCCATTTCCTGCAACTTTCATAATTTCATTTTTTTAGCAGCTGAATAATATTTCATTTTGTCAACAGACCACATTTTCATTATCTACTCATCAGTTTATGGACATCTAGGTGCTTCTACTTCCTAGCAGCAATGAAGATAGGGGAGCAAGTATCTCTCTAGTAGGCTACAGAGTCCTCTGGGTACATACCCAACGCTGGAGCATGTGGTGGATCTGTCTCCAGCTTCTTGAGGAACTTCCACACTTATTTCCACAGTAGCTGCACCACTTTGTACTCCCATCAGCAATGAGTAAGTGTTTCCTTTTCCTCACATCCATATCAGCAGTTTTTTTAAATCGTAGCCATTTTGACTGGGATGAAATGAATTCTTGAAGTATTTTGATTTAAATTTCCCCTGATGGCTAAGGATGTTGAGCATTTTCAAAATATTCCTCAGCCATTTATGTTGAATCTTTTGAGAACTCTCTGTTTTGGTCCTCCACCCACTTTATTGAAGTTTAGATTTGGGAAATTTTTTTGTGTATTTTTCTTTTTTGGTCTTTTTTGAGACAGGGTCTCCCCTTAGTCCCAGCTGGCCTGGAGCTTGCTATGTAGACCAGGCTGGCCTTGAATTCACAGACATCTGCCTGCCTCTGCCTCCTGAGTGCTGGGATTAAAGGCATGTGCTACCATGCCCGGCATATTTTATATTTTTTATTTTCCATTAAAAATTTTTTTTATTTATGATTTTATTTATGTGTATGAATGTACTGTCTGCATGTAGGTTTGTGCACCCGTGTCATGCAATGCTGCAGAGGTCAGAAGAGGTTGTCGGATTCCCCTGGAACTGGAGTTCTGGAATTGGAGTTGCAGATGGTTGTCAGCCACCATGTGGGTGCTGGGGATCGAACCTGGGTCCTCTGCAAGAGCAGTCAGCGCTCTTAACTGCTAGGCTATCCCTCCAGCCCATATTTTGTATTTTTTAATGTATCTTTATACCCACTCTCCCTTCCGCACTTCCCCGTAGACACCCCCCCCACCAGATTTCACACATTCTGTCATATATGTTAAGGACAACAGAGTCAAGTTGGTGTACTCAGATGTCCCTCAGTGCAAGTTCATCCACTGAGACTAGTCAGCTCATCTAGAGTCACTCCCTTGCAGGAGATCAACTCTTCCTCAGGCAGTAGTAATCAGCTGCCAATAGTTCTTCAACTAAGGTTGGGGCCTGCTGCCCATTTCCACAGTTCTGTGCTGAGTTTTTGTCTGTTTGAGTTTGCATGGGTCTTGTGCATGCTGACATCATTGGGCAGGTTCATATGAACAAGGTCCCAGAAGCCTGTAAGGCTCTGCTTCCATATGGTCATGCACCCTTTATTTTTCCCCAGGCCTCCATTCCTCTCAATGCTCATTCTGTGCCATTGTGTGTTGGAGGTAAGTAACTTGTCTTTTGATTGCATAGGGACTCACAGTTAAGAGATTGCCTAGGGTCTTAGAAGAGACCTTTGGACTTTAAAACAGTGTTGGGGCTGAAAACTATGATGACTTTTAGAGCTGGAGTCTGTAAGATTTGCATTAAGAGACAAAAAAGACTATAGGTTTAGGAGCCATGGGTAAACTATGATGATTTAAAAAGATCTGTTTGAGTATCAAGTTTACAAGGGGTGGAGTTATAAGGATGAGTCTTCACTGTCAATAATGAGATTCAAAAATTTTTACTACATTTGTTTGTATGTTTGTGTCCTTGTGTATTTGTGTCTGCATGAACATGCTCTAGCATACATGTGAATGTCAGAGGACAATTTGCTGGATTCTCTTTACCATGTGGATCCTGGGATTGCACTCGGGCTGTCAGGCTTGGCAGCAAGTGGCTTTACCCCCAGGGGCATCTTGCTATCTGAATGATATGATTTTTGAATTATGGATACATACCTCAGGGTGCATTGACAAGTGCATTTTCAGAAAGGCTTGACTGAACAGGGAAGATCCACTCTGATTATGGTTGGTTTGCATCCTGGACTGAAGAAGAGAGAAAGTGGTTAGAGCTCACTTGCCGCTGTGTGTTATCTACTGTGATGGACTCATATTCCCCCAAACAAGGAGTCCAAATAAGTCCTTCCTCCCTCCAGTTGCTTTTGTCGGGTATTTTTTTTTTTTTTACAATAGTGAAATTGTAAAGAGAAAGAAATAGAGAAATTTATGAGAAGAAATTTCAAGAAAGAGCCATAATATGTTATGTGCAGGCCTATAAATTAACAGTACTGGATTGGCTACTTTTAAATACTAGGTTCATACATATGATCTTTTTGTTTTTTTTTTATTTTTTTTTTGGAAGATCTTTCAGGACAGATGTCATACCTGCAGCCCCACTAGTCTCTAGAACTCACTCTGTAGACCAGGCTGGCCTTGAACTCACAAAGATCCGCCTGCCTCTGCCTCCCAGGTGCTAGGATTAAAGGCATGCGCCACCATGCCCGGCATATGATCTTTTTTTTATTACACACAAGCACACAAGCACACCCATACATATGATCTTTTTTTTTTTTTTTTTTTTTGGTCTTTTCGAGACAGGGTCTCCCTGTAGTCCCAGATGTCCTGGAACTCACTCTGTAGACCAGGATGGCCTTGAACTCACAAAGATCCGCCTGCCTCTGCCTCCCAAGTGCTAGGATTAAAGGCGTGCGCCACCACGCCCAGCCCATACATATGATCTTAAAAGAGGCTTTCAAAGTAGTGTTAGGATATTCCTGTAATATAACAAATACTGCTTGTGTCAGATTCAAGAAGAAAGCATATTAAATTACTTAAAGGATATTAAATCATATAAGGTATATCTAATCATATAAAATTGGCACATTGTGACGCAGTCTACCTTCAAGCAGAGTTTATTTCACAGACACTTGGAGTATACAGCTGTTCCATGGGCTTTAGACTAACGCCAGGAAATCAACAGTCACCCATCTAGGAGGCTTTCGGTCACCTTGCCTGACATTTCCAGAAGGAAGAGACCCTTCCAGAAGTTTCTTCACGAGAACAGCATGAGGTAAAGAGATCAATTAGCTGATATTCCCTACCTGCCTTGCCCATCAGCTAAGTCCCACATTCTACTGAGACTATGCTCAAATTCTTGAATTTGTCTCTCCTCCTCCTCTTCCTCCTCCTCCTCCTTCTCCTTTTCCCCTTACTCCTTCTCCTCTTCTTCCTCCTCCTCTTCTTCTTCTTTCTGTTGTATCACCTCGGTCTTACAAAAGATTGCCCTAGTTCCACTGTTCAAGAATTTGCTTTTGGGCTGGAAAGATGGCTCAGTAGGTCCTGACAACCTCAGTTTGATCCCTAGAGTCCACATTGTCGAAGGAGAGAACCAACCCTGGAAAGTTGTCCTCTGATCTCCACATGTGCCGCGGTGCACAAGTGTGCCCTGCCCCCCCGCCCCTCCCCCCTGCCCCCGTGCATAAACATGTACACACTAAACTAATAAAATAAATAAATACAAAGAAAAAAAGGAAGAGCTTACACTAAAACCTCGGAAATAGAGCCAGGTGTGGTGGCCCGGCAGTTGGGAGGCAGAGGCAGGCATGTCTCTGTGAGTTCAAGGTCAGCCTGGTCTACATAGTGAGTTCCAGGACAGCTGGGGCTACAGGGAAACCTTGTCTCAAAAAGATTAAAAAATCTTATCAGAAATAAGATTTGAATTTCAGTGTTAGTGTAGCCATAAGAGCACAGTGATTGCCTAATGGCCTGTTATCTAAAAAAGAGGGCTTCCCCACCCTTAAGAGCAGGTATGAACTGGAACCAGGCTGCCGAGCTGCTGCTAAGCCCAGCTCTGATAATTGGCAACTGCTGTTCTGTGCTCAAAGGTTATCTATTTCTTCTCAATCTGAAATGAGCAAAACTCCATCATAGTCTCTGCTCTGGGTAAACAAACCAGAGAGCCTAGTGAAAAATCTCCTTGATTAAATGCTGTAAACCCCTCAGAAGCTCCTACAATCTCCCCCTGGCTGAGGACACTGACCAGCCGCTATTCTGTATGTGGTTTCCATTTTACTGGTTGCCTTCCTCTGGTGTTTAAATCTCGTCTCTTAAAATCCCCTCTCATCTGACATATGTTCCAGCCAAATGGAGCCGCTCGCTTATCCCTCGGCACAGTTGGTGCTTTCTCACTTCAGTAATTTGACTCATTCTCATTCCTGTCTGGAATCCCCTTGCCTTTCACTCCTAAAGCTGCTTGTCCAAATTCTTCCCGTCATTTAAAGCTTTGCTGAAATATGACATCCCCCAAGGATTTTAGGATTGCTGTCTCCCTCTGTCACCAGCTTACAGTCATTTCACTGCAGATGTCTCACAGAACTCATCATTTTCTGTGCTGCTCTGTGTTTCCTTTTATTAGCTGTATTTCGTACATCTGTTGGTTTGGGATGAGGCAAGTGGCTCAAGAGGACACTGAGATGGATTACTAGGGCCTCGGGAGTTTATTGGAAGGCAGTGGACAAAGAGACTGATGGGCAACAACATGGCTGGGTCTCTGAAGAGAATCAGAGCCCCTGTGGCAGAAGAGGGAGCCTCCTTTTATATCTTTTGAGAATGGAGGACTTTCACAGTGGGGACCTCCCTGATTCCCAGGCAAGAGGCAGGGAAGGGGGTGCTGATCAGGATGTAGCACCCCTTTGGTATAGGCTCACTTCTCAGGTTAGTGTGGGACCAGGGTAGTGTATCTTTGGACTCTTGGACAATGTCTCTATAGGGTTCCTGCTGTGGCTGGGAGACCTGAGAAGAGGCTGGATTCTAACACGACAGGCTTACAGGGTCCTACTAAACTGTAAGCTGCTTGCCTACCTCTCACCACCATGCCCACCACAGGCCAGGAGGCCACCAAAAGGGCTGCTCGGTTCCTCAGCTCTAATGACGCTCTACTTTCACAGTGATGATGATGTCTCTCGTCTTTCAAGCATTTTCATACAGTACTACTTTAAGACCCAAAGTCACAGTCAAGAAGGGTCTGGGAACTCTGGGAAGCTATGCTGGGAAGCAAGCTGAACCTGCTGGGCGGTGGAGGTCTGCGAGTGAGTCTTCCACCATTAGCACCATGCTTAAACTGGAAAAATGGCAAATAAGCAGATGACTTCCACAATTTCATATGGGGATGTGGATGATGTCATCAAAGCGGACTTCTCTGTTTCTAGTTTCTGAAAGAGTTGCTCCAAGAGGGAGGGATATCGATTTTTTTTTTTTTTTAATTTTTTGGTCTTTTTCAAGACAGGGTCTCCCTGTAGCCCCAGCTGTCCTGGAACTCACTCTGTAGACCATGCTGGCCTTGAACTTACAAAGACCCACCTGCCTCTGCCTCCGGAGTGCTAGATATCAATATTCTTAACCCCCATCCTACACTGAAGATCCATCCTGGGTTCTTTTGTTCTGATTCTCTGCTCACCTTTAGGCCTGACTCCTTCGCATGCACCATGCACTCTGTATGGTCACAACCTGGATGTAGCCAGAGCCCCGCGTGTGTCTAAGAGCCTTGCAGTGGTCTCAGCTTGCCAAGAGGTTCACCCTCTACCCTCCATATCCTACAGCAACATCCATCAGCACATCCTGAGGCCAGCAGTTATTCAACAGTAAACAGAGATTGAAGGAAGTCTACAGTGCATCAAGAACAGAACCGTATATGCAGAAATAAATTGGGACCTAGATCACTCAGTGAGCCCCCAAATCTCTGATTTGTAGATCACATTTTCTTTCTAAATTTTATAATCCCATCATACATTGATTCTCACTTTAAAGTTCAGTTGTAGAGCAGTTTCTACCTAGGAAAAATACACTCCTTGATTCAGACAATCAAGTGTTCAGCACAGCAGGCCTCAACCCAGAGAAAGAGTTCACATAACTCTGGGGCAGATCATCAGCTTGGAGATTCAGAAGTTAAGACACAGACATAGGAAGGAGGGAAGAGGGGTGTTTTACACCCTTGTCTTCTATGCAATAGAGAAGTTTTTTGAAGTTTCCCAGCTAAGAATAGAAAGTTCTGGAAGGCAGTTCACAGAGGCCGCGGGCAGATCATCACTTCAGTGGTAATTTTCTCAGGTGTGGCTAATTAGATGAAAAGCACGATTGTGTCTCTCAGTAGAGCAGGAGCCACCCTAGGTTTGCCTTAATTTATAAATGATTTCTAACAGTAGCAGTTTAATCTCCAGGCCAGCAGCTGCTCAAAGACCAGGTCCTGATGCTTGGGATGGGAGCTGACATTGATTTCCTGAATGCCCTGCATAATAAACTTGGATACTAGATTCTCAAGAAGTCTCTTATTTGACTCACAAATCTTCCTCCAAATCCTTAACCTCTTCCTCAGGACTCAGTGGAGAACAACAGGAATGTGTCACCTTGGATCCTATCTCACTGGCTGGCACTGAAAAGCCTATCGCCACTCCACAGCAGAGCCAGAACTTCATCTTGTCAGCAGCACAAATATCCTGGGATTTTCCATTCTTCTGATCTGTCATTACAGAGACACATACATTCATTAGTAAGCTTCTAACTTTTAAAGAATTTGAAAATGTAGAGTCTTTTGAAATCTGTCCAGAGATGTGCTTGCCTGAGCATAATTTGAAAACTATAGACTTGACTAAAATACAGACATAATAGCATCACTCCCCTGTGAAATCTCTGCAACATTCAGTTGAGACAATGCATATGAATAATGTTGATAAAAATAAATAAAATCATTGCATAAACAAATAGTAAAGGTAGTGGTTAATCTGCTTGACTTGGTATATTGTTTATGTAGACTACAAGAATGTGGCCATGTTAAATAGCAAAAGAAATAAACAATATCATTAGGTTTACAAATGAATTTGCCTGTAGACTAGACCATAGTTTAGTTGTAGCACACTGTCAGATACCAGCAAGACAATAACTTTTTATTTAGAAGGCATGGATGGGGAGTAGTCTATGTCAGTCTGTCCTCTCTCGGGCCTTGCCCTGAGTCCAAACTCTCTTAGATTGAAAAGCCTTCGAATAGGAGGAGGAGCCTGGGCCCTTTGCTTGGCATTGTTACCATAGAACTCAATTCTTGAGAAGGCATATATCAGGACTTTGGTGCTCAGCAGAGGAAAAAAAACAACAGGTCCAGACATAATTACGTTGCCTAATTGAGTATTATTGTCTTAAAAAGGCTGAGGAAGCCAGGCGTGGTGGCGCACGCCTTTAATCCTAGCACTTAGGAGGCAGAGGAGGTGGATCTTTGTGAGTTCAAGGCCAACCTGGTCTACAGAGAGAGTTCCAGGACAGCTGGGGCTAGAAGGAGACCCTGTCTCGAAAAGACCAAAAAAAAAANCAACTCTGTAGACCATGCTGCCTTTGAACTACAATAGACCCACCTGCCGTCGCTCCGGCTAGTGCTAGATATCCAATAGTGTCAACCCCCATTTCATACACATGAGATCCATTCACTGGGTTCTTTTTCTGATCTCTGCCTCACCTTTAGGCCGATGACTCCTTCACATGCACCATGCACTCCTGTATGGTCACAACCTGGATGTAGCCAGAGCCCCGCGTTTGTGTGTCTAAGAGCCTTGCAGTGGTCTCAGCTTGCCAAGAGGTTCACCCTCTACCCTCCATATCCTACAGCAACATCCATCAGCACATCCTGAGGCCAGCAGTTATTCAACAGTAAACAGAGATTGAAGGAAGTCTACAGTGCATCAAGAACAGAACCGTATATGCAGAAATAAATTGGGACCTAGATCACTCAGTGAGCCCCCAAATCTCTGATTTGTATGATCACATTTTCTTCTAAATTTTATAATACCATCATACATTGATTCTCACTTTAAAGTTCAGTTGTAGAGCAGTTTCTACCTAGGAAAAATACACTCCTTGATTCAGACAATCAAGTGTTCAGCACAGCAGGCCTCAACCCAGAGAAAGAGTTCACATAACTCTGGGGCAGATCATCAGCTTGGAGATTCAGAAGTTAAGACACAGACATAGGAAGGAGGGAAGAGGGGTGTTTTACACCCTTGTCTTCTATGCAATAGAGAAGTTTTTTGAAGTTTCCCAGCTAAGAATAGAAAGTTCTGGAAGGCAGTTCACAGAGGCCGCGGGCAGATCATCACTTCAGTGGTAATTTTCTCAGGTGTGGCTAATTAGATGAAAAGCACGATTGTGTCTCTCAGTAGAGCAGGAGCCACCCTAGGTTTGCCTTAATTTATAAATGATTTCTAACAGTAGCAGTTTAATCTCCAGGCCAGCAGCTGCTCAAAGACCAGGTCCTGATGCTTGGGATGGGAGCTGACATTGATTTCCTGAATGCCCTGCATAATAAACTTGGATACTAGATTCTCAAGAAGTCTCTTATTTGACTCACAAATCTTCCTCCAAATCCTTAACCTCTTCCTCAGGACTCAGTGGAGAACAACAGGAATGTGTCACCTTGGATCCTATCTCACTGGCTGGCACTGAAAAGCCTATCGCCACTCCACAGCAGAGCCAGAGCTTCATCTTGTCAGCAGCACAAATATCCTGGGATTTTCCATTCTTCTGATCTGTCATTACAGAGACACATACATTCATTAGTGAGCTTCTAACTTTTAAAGAATTTGAAAATGTAGAGTCTTTTGAAATCTGTCCAGAGATGTGCTTGCCTGAGCATAATTTGAAAACTATAGACTTGACTAAAATACAGACATAATAGCATCACTCCCCTGTGAAATCTCTGCAACATTCAGTTAGTTGAGACAATGCATATGAATAATGTTGATAAAAATAAATAAAATCACTGCATAAACAAATAGTAAAGGTAGTGGTTAATCTGCTTGACTTGGTATATTGTTTATGTAGACTACAAGAATGTGGCCATGTTAAATAGCAAAAAGAAATAAACAATATCATTAGGTTTACAAATGAATTTGCCTGTAGACTAGACCATAGTTTAGTTGTAGCACACTGTCAGATACCAGCAAGACAATAACTTTTTATTTAGAAGCTGGCCGATGGGGAGTAGTCTATGTCAGTCTGTCCTCTCTCGGGCCTTGCCCTGAGTCCAAACTCTCTTAGATTGAAAAGCCTTCGAATAGGAGGAGGAGCCTGGGCCCTTTGCTTGGCATTGTTACCATAGAACTCAATTCTTGAGAAGGCATATATCAGGACTTTGGTGCTCAGCAGAGGAAAAAAAAACAACAGGTCCAGACATAATTACGTTGGCCTAATTGAGTATTATTGTTCTTAAAAAAAGGCTGAGGAAGGGGTGTGGTGGACAGCCATTTTAATCCTAGCACTGGGAGGCAGGAGGAGGGGATCTTTGTGAGTTCAAGGCCAACCTGGTCTACAGAGGAGAGTTCCAGGACAGCTGGGGCTAGAAGCGAGGCACCCTTTGCTCGAAAAGAACCAAAAAAAACAAAAAAAAAAAAAAAAAAAAAAAAAAAGGCTGAAGGAAATAGAATTAAAAATAAAATGTCCTCCTAAGCCAGAAAGAAAATAACTAACCTTCACCACCAAATAAGAATTCAACTAGGACGTGATGCCTAGTACAGACAATTTACTAAGGGACTGTCAAGGCAGGAATTAATCTCACCAGTTAGTTAAGCAGATCCAATGCATTGAATACTTGTTTGCAAGATAAACAATTAGTTCTTAAGAAACAGAACTAGGCAATAGCAACTATTGACACTAATTTCATCAATATAACAGGAACAGCTGGTTTTGTCTGGAAAAAAAAAAAAGGCGAATTCTCTTGTGAATGAAGGGGGTTTTTGTTTTTGTGTTTTGTTATTGTTTATTTATTGTTACTGAGGATTAAATGTAGGCCTTCCTGTATGAGGCTAAGCAAATACTCTTCCACTGAACTATATCCATACTGGCAAAAGGAATTTTGCAATTTTAACAAGGCACCAACTAAAATTAAGTTCTTAGCCTCTCCCTGGAACTCAGAGATAAAGCAGCTAATTCCCTTGATATTCACGTTTTTTTTTTTATTTATTTATTTATTATTTATTTATTATTGAATGTACTGTCTCTGGCATGTAGGTTTGTGCACCTGTGTTGTGACATGCGTGGAGATCAGAAGAGGGCGTCAGATTCCCCTGAACTGAGTTTCCTTGATCTGAATTGGAGTTAGTTTACAGACGGTTCTCAGCACCATGTGGGTGCTGGGGGATCGAAACCGGGGGTGCTCTGCAAGAGCAGTCCATGCTCTTAACTGCTAGGCCTATCTCTAGAGCCACAACATTTTTCTTTTTTAAATTTTTTTAAAAATTTTATTTATTTTAGTATGTGTATGAGTGTGTTACTTGTCTGCAGTAGGTCTGTGACACCCCTGTCGTACAATGCTGTGGAGGTCAGAAGAGGGTGTCGGGGTTCCCCTGGAACTGGCAGTTAAAGATGGTTACTCAGCTGCCATTGGGTGCTGGGGATCGAACCGGGTCCTCTGCCAAGAGCATAGTTGACACTTTCACTGCTAGGCCATCTCCCAGCCCTGATTTCACATTTTCAAAAAGGATGGCCTCTGCCTCCTGAGACTGTTGCGTCTAGCCAGTCTTCCAAGGGGACATTTCATGCTCTAGCCATCTTCTCAGGCGGTACATTTCATGTCTAGCCATCTTCCAAAGGGGACGTTTCATGTACCCCTTAGCCAATCTTCCTAAGGGGACATTTCATGTCTAGTCAATCTTCCAAGGGGACATTTCACGTCTAGCCAGTCTTTCAAAGGGACATTTCATGTTAGCCAAACTTCCAAGAGACATTTCATGTTGCCAAACTTCCAAGGGGACATTTCATGTCTAGCCCATTTCCAAGGGGACATTTCATGTCTAGCCAATCTTCCAAGGGGATATTTCATGTTAGCCAATTTCCAAGGGGATATTTCATGTTAGCCAATCTTCCAAGGGGTCATTTCATGTCTAGCCATTTCCAAAGGGTCATTTCTGTCTAGCCCATCTTCCAAGGACATTTCATGTCTAGCCAATCTTCCAAGGGGACATTTCACGTCTAGCCAATCTTTCAAGGGGACATTTCATGTCTGGCCAATCTTCCAAGGGCTCATTTCATGTCTGACCAATCTTCCAAGGGGACGTTTCATGTCTAGCCAATCTTCCAAGGGGACATTTCATGTGTAGCCAAACTTCTAGGGGTACATTTCATGTGTAGCCAATCTTCCAAGGGTACATTTCATGTCTAGCCAAACTTCCAAGAAGACATTTCATGTGTAGCCAATTTTCCAAGGGGACATTTCATGTCTAACCAATCTTCCAAGGGGACATTTCATGTCTAGCCAATCTTCCAAGGGGACATTTCATGTCTAGCCCATCTTCCAAGGGGTCATTTCATGTCTAGCCCATCTTCCAAGGGGTCATTTCATGTCTAGCCCATCTTCCAAGGGGACATTTCATGTCTAGCCAATCTTCCAAGGGGACATTTCATGTGTAGCCAATCTTCCAAGGGGGACATTTCATGTCTAGCCAATCTTCCAAGGGTGACATTTCATAGTCTAGCCAAACTTCCAAGAAGGGACATTTCATGTCTCCAAACTTCCAAGGGGACATTTCATATCTAGCCAATCTTCCAAGGGACATTTCATTCTGCCATCTTCGAAAGGGTTTTCATGTCTAGCCAATCTTCCAAGGGGTCATTTCTGTCTAGCCCATCTTCCAAGGACATTTCATGTCTAGCCCATCTTCCAAGGCATCATTTCATGTCTAGCCCATCTTCCAAGGACATCTCATGGGTCTGGCCAATCTTCCAAGGGGAATTTCATGTCTGGCCAATCTTCCAAGGGGACATTTCATGTCTAGCCCATCTTCCAAGGGGACATTTCATGTCTAGCCAATCTTCCAAGGGGACATTTCATGTCTAGCCAATCTTCCAAGAAGACATTTCATGTCTGGCCAAACTTCCAAGGGGACATTTCATATCTGGCCAATCTTCCAAGGGGACATTGCATGTGTAGCCAAACTTCCAAGGGGACATTTCATGTCTAGCCAAACTTCCAAGGGGACATTTCATGTCTAGCCAATCTTCCAAGGGGATATTTCATGTCTAGCCAATCTTCCAAGGGGACATTTCATGTATAGCCAATCTTCCAAGGGGACATTTCATGTCTAGCCAATCTTCCAAGAAGACATTTCATGTCTGGCCAACCTTCCAAGGGGGACATTTTATGTCTGGCCAATCTTCCAAGGGGGACATTTCATGTCTGGCCAATCTTCCAAGGGGACATTTCATCATCTGGCCAATCTTCCAAGGGGGACATTTCATGTCTAGCCAATCTTCCAAGGGGACATTTCATGTCTAGCCAATCTTCCAAGGGGACATTTCATGTGTAGCCAATCTTCCAAGGGGACATTTCATGTGTAGCCAATCTTCCAAGGGGACATTTCATGTCTAGCCAATCTTCCAAGGGGACATTTCATGTCTAACCAAACTTCCAAGGGGACATTGCATGTGTAGCCAAACGTCAAAGGGTACATTTCATGTCTAGCCAATCTTCCAAGGGGACATTTCATGTCTAGCCAATCTTCCAAGGGGAAAGTTTCCTAATTAAAATGCCTTCTAAAGAAGGAGAGAAAATCTTTCCTTTATTTTCAATACAGAAAATTAAACCATATTTTCCATCTTTGCTCTTATAAAAGGCATAGTTTTTTAAGTAGAAAGGCTCCATTTGCTAGGGCAGACAGGAAGTGTTGAGCACATCATAGCACCTACAGTGACCTGTATGTGGTAGAAACTATGGTTAGTGACCCTGCCTTAGAGATCAGCCACAGAGCCACCGGCAGGCCCGAGTCCATCCTTTCATGCGGTAGGTCCTCAGCCCTCTGTGCTTCTGACTTCCAGCATGCAAAGGCAGTGCTGACTCTCCTGTACTACAACTGAATCTCCATAATGAAATTGGTAAAAATTATTTGCTTGTAAGAGGCACGAACCATTTTCCCACTCTCCCTTTGTTTTTGTTAAAAACAAAACCAACAAACAGATGTTGAGATCAGGCTATGCCCTACTCTAAGTTTCTTCACATTGCATCAAACAGTGCTTTTCAGGCTGGGTGCTGCCCTAGGAGGCTCCATTTTGTGGGTAGCTTTTGAAAGTATTCTGCAGGAGAAGGATGACTGCAGCCCCTGGGCGGACCTGCGGATTGCACCATCTGTCAGGTACCACTCAGCCAGCACAGACTGACAAACAGCTGATTCCTGGAAATAGAAAGGGATCACCATATACTTTATTGAGATGATTTGAAACTATGTGGGCACACCGGTGTATCAAAGTCATATAAAGAAAACCATATCCAAGAAATTATTGGACACACCAGATGGAAGAACTGGTATAATTCCCTTGTGTAGACCCCATAAATTGATGGACATGGAACACTGTGATGGTATGCCCAACACCAACCTGTCATCTGATACCTTGTGTTGGAGTCAAGACAGAGGACTCCCTGACTATCCTGGACTTTTGGCAGTAGCCCCCCCCTCCCCCCACCCCAGTGTTAATGCAGCTTGCTGGACTGCCTGTCTTTCTACTTCACCATCCATCTGGACCTGGACCTGATCTACTTACATTACTTGTTCCTGAAAGATTTCCCACTCAGGACCAGTTTGACCTTTCACCTAACAGCTGACCTGTGCAGCTTTGCTCTCTATCCTGACTCTGGGGAATCCAGCAGCAGCTCCTCTAACACTGGTCTGGTTCGTTGTTATCTTACCAATACTCTTTCTCAGATCACTTATGAAGGCTCTTGAGCTCTGCCTCAGCCTTTTAAACTTGTATTTATTTTGTAGCCTGTATCTATGTATCTATATGCATATAGGTGTAGAGGGTTATTTGCTATGCTAAGAGTTAATATTAGTAACTAACATCGGAATAAAAGAACCTGTATTCACCTCAGCCAGGCTACCAAGGTAGGTAAGATTATGTGATAAATTGCTGTCATTGAAACATCCAGACTTTATGAACTGGATATTTAATGAATTCTGACACTGTGGAAGAGCACACATGTGTTCCTCTATATTTCTGGCATAGTACACTCAGGACACAGAACACATTTTAGCTCCCTCTGGTCAAGCAGCAGTGAGTAGAAGTGAATCTGAGAGGTTTCTAGCCACTCTGGTGGCTCTTAGTCTGCAAGTTACTTAAGAGCAGATATTGTTTGTTTATTCCTCATCCCTGATGTTCACATAATGAAGCATGGTTCCTTGCTGAGAGTGTCGTTCCCTAAGGGCTTTTTGGTCTCTTCTCTAAATCCTCGTTTCACTCATGAAACCTAATTAGTTTCTCCAGTCTTCCAGGGGAAAAAATATACATGATAACAGTGGCAAAGACATCTTGATGTGGGGGACATAAAGCTGAAGCTGGAGACAGCAATGACTGTGGATGGCCCCAGGGTGAATATTTGCCATGAAATGTATTGTTCATCTTAAACAGCAAATGCCTTTTAAGTACGAGGCATTACGCTATGGACTCACTGCCTGAAGTTCCAGAAGAAAATAGCTTGCAGGGTAAACACATACCAGTAGACACCAAAACATAGTGCCAACTTAGGACAGATCAATTAAAAACAAAAAGAAAGCAGACCATCTCCTTCCAACAAATGGTAAACAAATTAAAGTAGTGTCACAATAAATACATTTTAATGTTTTGTTTTTCCTTTATGGTTATTTAGTTTGCAAAGAAGGGAATACAAGGTGAAGAAAATACTTTTTTTAAATTTTTATTTATTTTTGTATGTGTATGAATGTACTGTCTGCATGTAGGTTTGTGCACCCGTGTCGTGCAATGCCACGAGGTCAGAAGAGGGTCTCGGATTCCCCTGGAACTGGAGTTCTCCTGGAATTGGAGTTACAGACGGTTCTTAGCTGCCATGTGGGTGCTGGGGATCGAACCCGGGTCCTCTGCAAGAGCAGTCGGTGCTCTTAACCTCTAGGCTATCTCTCCAGCCCCAGAAAAGACTTTTAAGGGAAATGTTGAACCACAAGATGGTAAAATAGATGTTTAGGAAACCTCTCATGACCTGAACAACTTAAAACATAAAATCCAGATAACTGAAATAGACAAATCAGGTCATGGATCAACTGTTGGAAAGGACAGCCAGACATGTGAGAAAGTATGACTTCCTGGGGATAGCTGTGTCCTCTGATGGGCTAGCGTGACTTGTAACTGAAAAATGCTAAACCTAAGCACACGCGGGCTCAGATTATGGGCCACCCTATCATGATTCTCCTGTGTGAGAAACTGCCTGCAGGGGGAGATGACAGTACTACATGCTGGACTTAACTCACCTTGGAACAGAAAAAAACAACAACCGACTAAAATCAAAGAAAGCAGTAGTTTTGGCTGCCTGTTCCCAAACATAGGCAAGTTTAGTGGGTTGAAAGCCAGAACTGATCCTGGGTATGTGCACTAGAAAAACAAAAGACAACCAACACTTCAAGTAAAGATGAGTTTAAAGTGTGGCCAGGGGTAATGAACCTCTTAGCGGCTGGAAGGGCAGTTGAACTGCATAGCAACTCTTCAGACACCAGCCTGCAAGGTATCTGTGGGGCATCAAGACTATGAACTCACACACAGAAGCTGCAGCTCACGTGAGCAGCTCAGGCATGGGGCTAACCACAGCAAACGACTGTGTCTTATTTATGAGAACGCCGGATATTAAAATCACCAACATGGAATATAAAATATGTATAATTAAAATACCTAATGTAAAAAAGTGGGCCATTAAAATAATTATCATGTAATTGACCAAGCAGAACCAAAAGAGAACATAATTATAGAATCTTTACTTATTAAAAATATTTAAAACCCATTAAAAGATTAATGGATGGTTTAGTAGTAGGAAAGAAGTCATAAAAGAATTACTGAACCATAAATTTAAAGAATAAATAAAATAGAACAGAGAAAAATTAAAAAAATAGATTCACAAAAGATGGAGACATACATAGCCCAGTGTACTCAAGGGAATTTTAAAAACATGGAGAGACTGGGATACAGAAAGCACTTGAAAGAATAGAGCAAAGAATCTTCTGGAACTAAGGGAAGCTCAAATCCATAAATACCAGTGAAATCCAAGTAAATTAAATGAAAAGAAATCCACATTGGGATGCATTCTAGAAGAACCATAGAATCTGAGCGCAAAAAGAGGAGTTAGAAGTCGTCAAGGCAAAATTTACCAAACTGGTGATTTAGTCTCTAATCTCAATAGCTGATGGTATTGAGGAAAAATAATTGTCAAAATAGTATTGTATAGGTATGGAAATCTTTCAAGAATGGCTGAGAAATGGAGACATTTTCTTTTTTATTTTTTATGTGTATGAATGTACTGTCTGCATGTAGGTTGGTGCGCCCGTGTCGTGCAGTGCCGGAGAGGTCAGAAAAGGGTGTCTGATTCCCCTGGAATTGGAGTTAAAGATGGTTCTTAGCCTCCACGCGGGTGCTGGGAATCGAACCCAGGTCCTCTGCAAGAGCAGTCAGTGTTCTTAACTGCTGAGCCATCTCTCCAGCCCCGACATTTTCAACAAACAAAAACTGAATCTACTTCCAACAAACTCTCAATAAAGGACGATCTGGGTGATTTTCTTTAGAAAAAGAAAACAATCACAGAAGGGAGTTGTAGGACAGGAAAAAAGCAGCCCTGTAGGCCACGATTAAGACTAAACAGACACTGATTGCAGAGATCAATAATACAGCTCAATCTGCGGTGTTAAAATACCAAAATAAACTTTTGACTTGGAGCTGAGTGTGATGCCTTTAATCCCAACACTTGGAAGGCAAAAGTAGACAGATCTCTGTGAGATTGAGGCCAGCCTGGTCTACAGAGTGAGTTCTAAGCCAGCTGGGGCTACAGGGAGAATGTGTGTCAAAGAAACAAACAAACAAAAAATGAATCTAATTTTTAAGGTGAGTGGGAATGTAAAACTTGTAAACTGATGGAAGAAAGTCAACCGAGTAGCTGAGAGACAAAATCACAGGCAACTCAAAGACAAGAATAAAAGGGCATGTTAAAGTGTCACACATATCAGTTATGATCACTATGAGTAAAAGACCCAGTTAGAATATAGGAATTTTCAGGTTGTATTTATAAACAAACACAGTTGCATGCTATTTACAAAAGTTAGAACTGACACACAAAGACATAGAGGCATTAAAATAATCAGATAAAGAATTATGGCGAAAAATGTAAACAAGATAGATCATTTTTTTAAAATTTATTATTTTTTATGCATATGAATGTACTGTCTGCATGGAGGTTTGTGCACCCGTGTCGTGCAATGCCTTGGAGGTCAGAAGAGGGTGTTGGATGCCCCTGGAACTGGAGCCAAAGACGGTTTTCAGCCGTCATGTGGGTGCTGGGGATCGAACCCGGGTCCTCTGTAAGAGCGGTCAGTGCTCTTAACTCCTAGGCCATCTCTCCAGCCCCGAAAGAACTTTCATAACATAGTACTAGACTTGTGAATGGCCAAAGCCTGTGTATAACCTCCAGTACTATGCAAGTGCATGCCAGTTTTGAGCCCACATGCAGAATGTTGATTTCATGTTAGAACCGCAGTATCAAGAAGTTTTAAAGAATTTCAGATTTCATTCTTTGATTATACTACAATTTAAACAATACTAAAATCTACTCCCCTACCTATCCATTCATCCACCCATTCGTCATCCATCCATCCATCCATCCATCCATCCATCCATCCATCCATCTATCTCTGGGAGCAAGTGTTTTTCCAATGACATGTATATTTCAAATCTTTCTTAAAGACTTGGGTTGGTCACTGTATCCAGGTTCTGGGCTTCTGAGCAGTGTGGGAGGGCAATGTAGCTCCTTTCATCTCCTGCTAAAGGCACCTTATAGTAGAATTTTGCTCCAACAAAAGAAAACATTGACCACTTAGGACAATTCTTTAGTATTTGTGACTGACACAATACTTCAATATTCATCATTATATCTGAGGTGGAAAGATTGAGTTTCATCATCAAATTCATAATGTGTAAAACTAAGTATAAAGAAAATGGCTAGAACCCAGATTTACAAACCCAAGTGACTTTCACTGGGTGTTTGATATTTGTTTTTAGCAAATACTTGAGTCAGAGATCATAGTCGGTTTGGGGCAGTTTTCAAAATATGGAGCTATCTCAGACATGATTTTCATATGTGTGGACATGAGAGAACAATGTGTGTGACCTGGTTGTCTCCTTCCATGCCTTCCGTGTGGGGATCAGGGATCAGGTTGGCAAGCTTGGCAGCAGGTCCCCTTTTCTGCTGAGCCATCTTGCTAGTTCCAGACTCACGTTTTTGCAAGTGGACCCCATCATTTGCTGAAAAGAACATTCTCTATGTAATAAATGCTCTTGGCCCGTTTTTCGAAACAGCTGACCACACCTTGCAGGAGGTCCGTGATTTACAATGGTGTTGCTTTTGTTTTACTTTCTGAGGAATTTATCATAAGCCTATCATAAGTCGAGAAACATCTGCACTTAGGAATGTTTGTCTTCAGATTTTCGACTTTACAAAGGGTTCCTTATGATGTACCCACACAGAGTGGGGCATGCTGCTATCTTGACTGTCAGTCTTAAAATGAGATTGGAGATTGAGAAGTATGATTTCTCCTATTTTTGTAATTCCACAAGAAATTTAGAAAAAAAAAAGAGATCGCATTCTACAAAGAAGCAGCCAGGGATTTTCTGATGTAGATTTATTTAATCAATAAAAGTTTGAGGAGCGGTGTCACCTAAACGTTGTTTTGGGATTCATGGTTGTGGGATGTTTTCCCAGGTGTTTGGATTTTTCTTTATTTTATAGTTTTCATGTGTGAATTTTGCACACTTCATTAAATTTATTCTTATTTTGATACTGTAAATTGAATTTTTACTTACATTTTAGATGATTCATTGCTAATATATTTCTATACATTAAAATTTAGGGTCTCACTGCATAGCTCTGGCTGACCTAGAACTTACTATGTAGACCAAGTGGGCTAACTTGATTCTTCATATGGTCTCCGAGAGTCCAGCATCTAACAGTATTGGCCAAACAAAGTGGAATCTGTGGTAGGAGCCTGTCAGCCCTGCACTGCCTCTGGCAGCCACTGGACCTTGGCAGTCTGAATTATCTTCCCAAATACTTTTCTCTGCTGAGTGATTATCTTAGTGCAGATTGCTATAACATAAATATCATAGACGAGGAATCTTAAGAAATATTTATTTTTATCACTTCAAAGTCTGGAAAGTCCAGCATGAAAACCACAGAGGAGGGGTGGGTGTTTGAGGACAATCTGGGGGTTTACTTTTCTGGCTTCCAGACACCCTTCTCATTGTTTCTTCTGGAAAACTATGGTGAACCTGAGCAGACTTCTTTCTTATTGAATGGCACTACTCATTCATGAGAGTCCTGTATTTATGCCTCATTTTCATCCAGTCCCCCATCCCAATGCTGTCATACTCGTGGTTACGATTACAATATCTAAATATTGGGGCAGCATAAATATCCAGCCTGAATCAGAAGCCTTAGCTTCTGGTCTGTCATTCCAAGTGCTCCTTAAGCCATTGAAGTTTGTTGCATTCTGCTTGTCCACCCTCTGTCATCTACTACTTCTTCTTCCTGTGTCATGAGCATCTTCATTTCCGACTGTACTGGCTCACTCTTGCACAGTTGGTCTTTGAACAGCTACAGACCATTGCTAGAGGTGTTTCTTCTTCTATCTTGAGCACACTCTGCTGTTACTCTGTGTACAGTGTTAACTGAAATTCAACTCTCCTTGGTCCCCAAAGCCCCCTCCATGAGTGGCTTCCTTTGGTAAAAGCAATGAAGGGAGAAGGGTTTATTTTAGTTCATAGTTCAAGGTATAGTCCATTTTGGTGTGAAAATTAATGCAACAGAAAGCTAGAAGCTTCTGGTCACATTACGACCACCACAATCTAGAAATAGGGAGTGAGGTACACATGCTTGCCAGTGCTCTGCTTGCATCCCCAGCACGGGGAACAGTCTTATAATTAAGATGGACCTTCTCGCATCAGTTGACATAATCAACATAATCCCCCAGGAGCATGCCCAGAATCTCTGCTCTCAAATGATTTTAGATCCTGTGAATTGACAATTAACACTAACCATCACAATGAGCATTGCCTTCATGGCCCTTACCTTATCTACTTTGCACTGGCTGTTGGGCTATATACCTGCCAGGCTCATAAAAACAGGGATAATATTTTGTTCATGTGATTCTAATTTGGTTTCTTGTCACATGGCAAATGTATTATAAATGTATTTTAAATTTATATCACTTACATCACTTAAAGAAATCAGGAAAAATAAGACTTAACTTCTGTATGGTCAATTTGACTGACAATTTTGTTGGTTTGTCTTTTGCAACAGGGTCTCCCTATAGCCCCAAGCTGGCCTGGAACTTGATATATAGACCAGGTTGGCCTGATGTTACAGAGATTCACCTACCTCTGCCTCCTGAGTGCTGGGACTAAAGGCATGCACTACCACACCTGGCAACCCTGACAATTTTTTTTTTAATACCAAAAAATGAGCATAGTGACACAAAGGAAGGGTCACATCACCACACTCACAAAGCAAGTGACCGCCAAAACTGTTACCTCATTCCTTTCTTAAAATGTAGAACGCCCAGGGACTCCATACAGGCATTGAAGGTAAAATGGCTCAGTGTTGCCAGAACACCACTAACGAGAGCTCTGGAGACCCAGCAGCTGGCAAAGTTCACGGTCTTCTTCCCTTGTTTTCTCCATATTGCCAGACAATTCGGATCTACCTCTCCTAAACTTTATCTTGCTAGCTTTCAGTCTCTCACATTCAAGAACATGTTGTATTCCTCCTGACATGTCTCTGGATTCATCTGCAGTGCATGTATAATTCAAGTTGATTAAATATTTTGCCACATTAAAGTGGGAAAATGTCCAAATCCTTCAAACAGCAAAAGAAAAAAGCAGGTTTGAATACCACTTAGCATCACCTTCTGTGATTTCCACCAGGTTAATTAAGGCCATCTATGTGGCTAAAATAGAAACCTGTCTTTAGCTACAGGATTCCCTCCTGAGAACTTCAGGTTCTGAGAGAAAATATCTGTCCTGAACTGTTACAAAGTCTTCCTTCCTTGGATGCAAGAGAAAGCAAATGCATTCTTCAAATTATTTTGCTATTTTATGAGAGGTCTTTTGAATTTACTTATTTGTTTATTTATTTAGTGTGTATGTGCATATGAACATGTGCCAGGATGCATGTGGAAGCTGAAGGACAACTTCTAGAAGTCAGCTCTTTCCTCCCATCATGCATCTCCTGAGACCAAGCTCAGCTTTGCCACAAGCATTGTTACCTCCTGAGCTATCTCAGCAGCCCTTGATTTCGAGTTTAACTGAAGAAAATTAGTTTAGGAAATGCTTACATTAGTAAGATTTACTTAAACTGGAAATAACATCAAAGACACCCTTGAAACCCTGAAGATTCATTAGAAATAAACAGTTACGGAAGTAGCTAACTTCCTGGGTGTTAAAGTGGCTTCTGGTTTGCCATCATTCTAATCTTACACCTTTTCTGGCCTGCATTACTCTCATCCCCAGTGGCATGAAACATGCTCACTCTCAGCTCAACTATGCACACAGACCTATCCCTGACAGTATGAAGAGGCGGCATTTTTCAGAGGCACAGTTATAGCAGCATGAATATAGAAGTGGCAGAGCTAAGGAGAATGCTACCGGAAGTGAAGTGGTGAGCTGGATTAATGAGGGCACAGAAGCAGGTGAGCAGTGAGGGACCTGGAGGGAGAGGTGTCTAGCAGTGAGCCACGCCCACCCTGCCTGTGTCCATGGAAAAGGCTTTTCTGTTGCTGGTCAGAGACATTTTATTAAGCCTCACCAAGCCAGAGGATTGCTTACGGCTCCCAGTTGCTTTAGGTTTTCTTCCAATCTTATCAGTAACAATTCTGATCTTACTTCTAAGATACCTTGATCCTAGGAGCAGGGGCAAAAGGTATGAGCATTCTGGTCCCTGGGAAAGCAGGGCTCCTATCAGCTCACATTATTCAGGGAATTTGTTGACTGTTCACTCAGTAAGGCTATGAACTTAGAATTCAGCAGGGAAATTAGATGGGAGATGGAACCAGAGAGAGGCCTGAGTGACATTCCAATGAATGTCATTGGAAGCTTTACGCAGGCAGCTGGGAAAATCCAAATTCATGACTCCCATGGGTTCTAAGAAAGCTGAGTGTGCACATGATGGTTAATCTCTACAGTCAGCTTGAATGGATTCATAATCACTGAGGTGATTAGTGAAGCTTGTGATTCTCAGTGAGGATTAGCTAAGAGAGGAAGACCCACCCTGAGTGTGAACTGCTCCATTCTATGTGCTGGGAGCCAGGATGAAGGAGAGGCCCCTTGCTGTCTCCCGACTCTTCAAGTAGTTTACCTCAGTTGTATTGGTCACAGTAATGAGCAAAGCACCTAACGCCCCTGAGGAATGGGGACCAATCAGACTTTGGATCAAAGTAGATGAAGATGAGTATTTTTCTAAGAATTCCCCCACTACGAAGTCCTAGACAGTCATCTCCATTCACCTCTAGTCCCTGAGTTTTGTTCACAGACTTACCCCAACACTTCTCCTAACACCCTCTGTTAGCATCTGCCTTGGGCTCTTGTACATGGCATTCTGCTTTCTGAAATGCTTTTTCTCAGGTCTCCATGTTCATTCTTTAAAAAAAGGTTCAATGGGTCAATGAGTGGGTATCCCACCAGCTTACAGTAGAGGATACTTCTAAGTATGAAGATTTACTTCTCTGAGGAGGAAGATGACAGAAGCGAAGCGAAAACAACAAAAGACAGGATGGCCGGCCCAGTACGAAAGTTCTCTGGAAGTTTCTGCAGACCCTGTGCTGGCATTATTTTCTATGACAATTGTCCTCATTCCTGGAGAATCCCTTAGGAGCTATAAACCAGCAGCAGCAGCCCCAGGGTATGGGTCCCTTCTTGGATCTTTCGAATAAGAATTTCTACATACAGGGCCATACCACAAAGGTTTTGTAAAAAGTCCTTTGGGTGATTCTCTTGAGATACAGATGATTAAAGTTCTTTAGCTGGGCAACATTCCCAAAGTCTGTTTGCAGTGTTTGCACACATTGGCTTATTCAATCTTGCCTATAAAGAGGAAAACCAAGGCTCAGAGACATGAAAGCAAGTCTGTAGGTCATTCAGTTACTGATCATTCAAAATGGGTCCTTTGGGTTTCAAGCTCGTAGTGTTTCGGGCAAGGTGGGCTTGTTTAGGGACTTGCTCCCTGGAAAACTTGCTGGGGACACAACAGTCTTCAGTCATTTGCTCTTCTTCATGCAATTTCTTCTTGATTAACATTTCTCATTTCCCATAGCTGGCTCTCCCTCCCACTTCCCTCTGTTCCCACACGCGTTTTCCTTTCCCACCCTGCTGGGATGGTGGGAAGGTGACTAACCACTCAGCAGCAGTCCGTTCTGTGCGCAGCTTTCCTGTGGGAAGTCTTTGAAAAGAACATTGGCAAAGATGGTAAAATCAAATGGCCAGTGATCCTGAGCTGAGTCTATGGGAGTTTCCTATACTAGTCCCGAAACTGCCCTGTAAGTTTGAAATGTCAAAATAAAAAGTTGTAACAAGAAGGGGAAGGAGTTGAAGAGCAGGGGAAAAAGAAGAACAAGAGGAAGAAGTGGGAGCAGGAAATGAGGCCTGATCTGAGGGTCTAGAGATATGAATACCCCTGACTCACCACCCCATCCTCCTCAGAAACTTCTGGAAAGGCCACCCCAGCTCCGTTAGTTTTCTACTGGTAAAACAAAAGCGATCAAAATGCACTCTCGCTGCTCCCACTTGTAATTGCTATACAACAAGCCAACCTGAAGCTTAGTTATAGGAATGACTTTTGTAAGATGGACATAATCTAGACTAAAGGCTTTTAGCCTTAGAACCAAAAAGCTACAAAATTACTGAATTGTGTGCTCTTGTGACCTGGGCACCTGACCTGGGCACTGTGAGATTCTGCAGAATCTCAGAACCTCAACTTGCTGCTTCATATAAAGCTAAAGAATAAAAGTGGGTATGTACGCTGAAAGGCAGTGCATTCATCTTCAT
Organism: Rhizomys pruinosus; assembly: GCA_009823505.1. Lineage (NCBI taxonomy): Eukaryota > Metazoa > Chordata > Mammalia > Rodentia > Spalacidae > Rhizomys > Rhizomys pruinosus. The sequence goes on from VZQC01003882.1 coordinate 396,174, forward strand.
TGAAAACAGTTGAAAGGGTGTGGAATGGTCCCAATATTTCCTTAAAGGCTACACTTCAGTAATCTACATTCTTTCCAGTAGGTTCTATGTCCCTAAAGGCCTCACCAACTTAGCCGTTCAGGCAAACAGTCAAGACTACAACATACAGGCCTTTAGGACACATTTAAAATCGAAGCCCCAATGCCTTTCAAATTTTCGTTGAGTACGTTGTTTCAGTTGTAATATTTTATTTGTTTTATTTTATGTACATGAGTGTATTGCCTATGTGTATGTAAGTACAACATGTGTATCCAATGCCCACAGAGACCAGAAGAGGGTGTTGGATCTCCTGGAAGTGGAGTTATGGACAGTTATTATTGAAAACCATGAAGATTGGCAAGGCTTGACATGAAATGTTCTAGACTTAGAGATCGAAGGGAAAGATTATCTGATGAGGGTCATGGATCAAAGCTTGTGCTTCCCCAGTTGAAGCTGGAGAAACAGTTTTGATAAAAGTGAGGCCTGACTGTGGAACACAGTTCTAGGACACAGTTCCAAGAGACATGTAGAATAGGTGTCCTCCAAGTTCGGGTCCACTCTTAAAACCTAAAGTTGTCAGGCTGTTTTATTCAGGTACTGACTGTTGCAGGAAAATCATGAGATCAAAACCAAAGTTAGGTGAGGGGAAGGAGTTTATTTCACGCTAGTGGCTAGCCCATCAGTTATTGTTCCATACAGGAGTCAGCAACATGACTGAGTCTCTCAGACCCATAAACGGTATAAGACCCCTGAGACAAGTGCAAGCCCAGAGCATGTAACACACAAGTGGTAAAACAGGTAACAGGCAAACACAAAAGCCACTGGAATGTGCCATCCTGGTCTACAGATAACAAATGTGGCCTCCTGGCTGGCTTACAAATAGAGAACATTGCTGGACGTGGTGGCACACGCCTTTCATTCTAGCACTTGGGAGGCAGAGGCAGGTGGATCTTTGTGAGTTCAAGACCAGGCTGGTCTACAGAGTGAGTTCCAGGACAGCTGGGGCTACAGGGAGACCAAAACAAAAACAAAAACAAAAACAAAAAACCCAAACAAATAGAGAACATCAAAGACCACAGGAATGTGACTTTCTGGAGCAACAAAGCTGCCGAATGGGGTGACCACAAGAGGCAGAGAGGAAGCCTGCAGGCTGTCTTCTCCATTACCCTAACACTGTAAGGTCTTGTAGCAACCAAGTCTCTTTCACCATTTCCACTGTAACTAGAACATGTCGTGGTAATGCTTCACTTAGTGGATGAAAACGAGCTCATCCTCACTTCTCTTGTCCCTTCTGGCTGCTTCTGCTCAGCTTGGTGCTTCTCACAGGTGCTCTCCCATGTAGTTTAGTGTACAGGGCTGAGTTGAGCAGTGCCTGGTTCACATAGACTGCACATATGAGATGCCTAGCCCATATGGATTTGGGGATCCTGGCTATCACTGGGAGTCCAGAAGAAGGGGTGGGGAAGTGGGGGGTGTTCTACTATATATCTGATGACATTCTTAACCTTTTGATTGATGGGACCTGAAGGTCTGCTAAGTTAACACATTTTATTAGTCATTAGAATGTTAATTCAGAAACAGGTGGGCAAGGTGTTGCTATTGAAATGGGAAATTTAGCTCTGCATGCAGGAGTTTTGTCTGGGAACTTTCTTTCATTCCCTTTCCCTCCCTCCCTTATTTTATGCAACTACTTAAATTTTTCTTCCCTTCTCTTCTCTCTCTCTCTCTCTCTCTCTCTCTCTCTCTCTCTCTCTCTCTCTCAACTGTGTTGGTCACTTCTAGTTCAGGGTTCATCTGTCTTGTCCTAATCAGAAACTACAGTTAAGCAAGGGGCACAGTCTGGGATGTTCTTCCCCTAGACTTTCAGCAACACCGTCCTCACGGTTCCTGAGGCACTAGGGGAGAATTTAAAGATTTGAAAGGGAACTATATGGAAGTAAGCTTTTAAACAATATTCACCAGTGCCGGTCAGATTCCGCTTTTCCTGTGCTGCTTAGTACACACTCGTTTGGATTTCATCTTTTATGTCCACTTTCTGACACTTTCTAACAAAATATCCAAGATAACTTCAGAGGAGGAAAGTTTGTCTTGGCTCAAATTTCCAAGGATTTTAGTTCAAGGTAACTTGAAGCTGCTTCTCCGAGCCTATGGTAGCATGAGCCATTAAGATAGTATATAGTAAAGGAGGTCTCCTTACTTCATAATGGCCAGAGTGAAGAGGGTGTGGAATGGTCCCCATATCTTCTTAAAGGCTGAACTTCAGTAACCTACATTCATTTCACTGGGTTCCACTTCCTAAAGGTCTCACCACCTTTCAACAGCATGCCAGGCACACAGTCAAGACTGTAGTAGTCTGGGCGTGGTGGTGCACGCCTTTAATCCTAGCACTTGGGAGGCAGAGGCAGGCGGATCTTTATGAGTTCAAGGCCAGCCTGGTCTACAAAGAGAGTTCCAGGACAGCTGGGGCTATAGGGAGACCCTGTCTCAAAAAGACAAAAAAAACCGACTGTAGCATACAACCTTTAGGGCACATTTAAAATATAAGCCCCAATGCCTTCTGAAATTTTGCTGAGTGAAATTATGTTTCTTTTGTAATATTTTATTTATTATTTTTATTTTATGTGTATGAGTGTGTTGCCTACATGTAAGTAAGTCTACCACATGTGTGCACTGCCCACAGAGGCCAGAGGAGGGTGTACAATCCCCTGGAACTTGTTATGGAGGGTTATTAGCTGCCATGTGGGTGCTGGGAACCAAACATGAGACCTCTGGAAGAATAACAAGTGTTCTTAACCACTGAGCATCTCTCTAGCCCCCAACTCTGTTCCATTTTGCTGTACAGGTCTCCGGCAATGTTGTAGTGAGGTGTGGAGTAGAGCATGAGCACAGGCTCACTGCCTTGCTGAAGGAACTTCCTAAATTAATTATCACGACCACTGAGTGAGGTAGGCATGAAGGTCACACTGGGAACCACGAATTAGCTTGCCCATTTCACAAAGGTATAAACTAGAAGAAGCAAGATTCACATCCAGGTTGGCAAAGCTCATGGAAGGCATCTGAATTGGTGGATGCAGCTTCTTTTTTTTTTTTTGGTCTTTTCCGGACAGGGTCTCCCTGTAGTCACAGCTGTCCTGGAACTTGCTCTGTAGACCAGGCTGGCCTTGAACTCACAAAGATCCACCTGCCTCTGCCTCCGGAGTGCTAGGATCAAAGGCGTGCGCCACCACGCCCGGCGGATGCAGCTTCTTACTGCAGCTTCTTACTGCTCTGGTTGGCATGTCGTCCGGCATGCTCATACCGAATGAGGAAGCTCTCCACACATAGAGGCGAAACCTGGAAGCCAAGAATCCAGTGTTCTCCGGGAAGGGCTAGTGTTCTGAGTTTCAGCAGTTTCCCCTCCTCCAATTTTGGACTGGTCAATTTCAACGAGGAAGAGAAAGCAGGTAGGCTTATGGCTTCAAATATGAGGCGTGCAGGTTTCTGTGACTCTAAGCAGGTCAGTTGAAGAAGACTTGTTGGAGTTAAAAATGTCAGTCCTTCCAGCCAGAGACCAAGAAGTGTGCCTTCCTTACCCCAGAGACGCTGGATGCTTACCAGGGGTTTAGTCCTTACATACTGGCCTCACCTCAGTCAACACTGTGGTCTGTGTCCAGCCCCACCCATCATACACTTCACAAAATGCATTTAGGAAGAGAGCTTGAGAATGCGAATTCTGACTCCCCCTGGGAACCTTGGGGATGCAGTGGAAGCAGACTTGACTTGAAGGAGAGGCAGGTATCCTGATGGAAACCATCTGGTCCTGGTGATTTGTATTTAGGTCTTCATTTCTCCTGTGGTGTTTGGTCTTTGAGACTTTGAGACTTACTTTACTGAGGTAAATGTTTCTGTCACGATTTCTAAAACATTTAGTTATCAAAGTTTTCAAATGTATCTGACAAGAGAAATTAATTCCAGAGGGTGTAAATTTCTTCTGGGTTGTTTATTATTTACTCTGTTGCTTCTAATTTTTTTATATGTATAATTTCCTTCTGCTAAAAAAAATGAGTTAGCTAGTGTTTTAAATATCTTGTTCATTTCAAAGAGCTGTATTTTACCTTTATTCCTTTTCTAGGTTTTCTATCTTCTGCTTCACTGATTCTTGCTTTCATAAATATTCATTCTTTTGGCTTAATTTTCCCCTTTTCAAAAATTTTTGAGTGAATACATAATTCATTTATTTGACTCCTTCACTGTTCTTCTTATGGCATTTAATACGATGCTTTCCTTAGATGACATTTTTAGCCTTCAAATACTATGATCTGTGCTCTGGCCACATTATTTAATTTTGAGCCATTCTATTTTGTAATTTGTTCTGTGTCTTTTCTTTGAATCTAAGGTTAATGATGTAAGAAAGAATTCTAAGTGGAAAGGCTTTTTAAACTTAAAATTGTATTTTACATGTATTGAGTCAGAAAATACTGTCTATAAGTTTTTTTTTTCTTCTTGGAAATGTATTGAGGATTCTTTGCAGCATAAGATAAAGTCAGTGTGATGACTAGGGTTAACTTCAAGAGAATATAGACTCACTGGGAGATGTGATTCTTGGTATACCCGGTATGTGTGTGTGTGTATGTGTGTGTGTGTGTGTGTGTGTTTGGGGGGGGGCGAGGGGGACTGGACTAGGTGAATGAGGGGGTGGGAAGGACTCAGCTTGAGCCGGGCACAGAAGGACGTACTTGTCCGACGTCTGAATGACGGCCCGGCAGGAGTACTTCCTTCCTTCCTTCCCTGTCTTTCTTTCTTTTCTTTACCTTTCTTTCTTTCTTTCTTTCTTTCTTTCTTTCTTTCTTTCTTTCTTTCTTTCTTTCTTCTTTCTTTCTTTCGTTCTTTCTTGTTTCTTTTTCTTTGAGACAGGGTCCCTATAGGCCCAGCTAGCCTGTAGACCACTTTAGACACAGGTGGCCTGCCGCTTGAACTCACGAGATTTCTGCCTCATTGCCTCTGCTTTGAGATAAAAGAGCTAGAGTTGGGTTCAATTTATAAAGGTGTTGCACCACCCACACCTGGCTTAAGAAGGTCTTATCTGCCATGTGGGTGCTGGGAATAGAACTCCCAAACTCTGCAAGAGCAGTCAGTTGCTCTTAAACTGTTCGCCATCTCTACCAGGCCCCGTGAGGGCTTCATCCTTAATTGTGGGTGAGCCCTTTCCCTGACTGGGGATCCTTGGACCTTAAAAAGCAGAGGGAGGGTACTGGACCCGCACTTGCCGCATCATGGCCTCTATGTTGACAGTGTCTGCTGTCCCAGTCAGGCAGATTCCATCTTCCTGAGCTCAGCCGTGCTAGATGCCACAAATAAGCATAATGGGCTTGGGGAGTAGTTGAGGTGTTTTTTGGTTAAAACGAATCTTGACACCAACACCATCATACAAGAGGGTCAGGAAATGACAGGCCTGGTGTTGGGCGCCACCACTTTGATCTCCAGCACTGGAGGCAGAGGAGCAAGCAGAGTTACAACGGCCCAGCCCTGGTCTACAGATGAATTCCAGAAGCTTGGGGCTACAGGGGAGACCAAAAATTAAAAAAAAATACCAAAAAAAAAAAAAAAAAGAGGTTTGGGAAGAGTAACAGGACCTTTACCTGAGTACCCAGCCATACCTCCCAAACCCCAAACGGGCAGTTCAGCCCTAATTACACTTGGCCCCACAGAAGGGCTAGAGTATACATGCATGCTGGGAAGAGCGAGGAAGGGAGGCTGCATTTATGCAGCATTGGTAAGCCATCACCCAGGCTGGATGAAGATTTTCTAGTGTGGCCTTAGGTGGGGAACACCCACACTCCTGTAAATAATTCCTCGCCTTTTTTTGTGTGTGTGCCAAACTAAGGAAGCCAAACTCAATTTTATTACAACTCACTCATTATAACTAACCTACTCCCACAAATAAGGAAGAGTCTCCTCTTAATATCCCAACTCTAAACACCTTTGCAGTGGCTCTTACATGAGTTGTGGAGGACACGTCAAAAACCATAGCTGTAGGTCCATTAGGTCTCTACCTCCTAGAATAATGTTTTTTAATTAAATATCTTAATTTTTAAATTAATTTTTTTGTGAATTTCATACAATATATTCTGGTCATATTTAGATTCACTCCCATATCTTCACTCCCACTTTCTAAGCCCCCCACCAAATTTCTCTAACGTATATATAGATCCTAGAGTCATAGTTGTGTCCCCAAATGTCATTCTGTGTGAGTTCATCCACTGGGGCCTGGTCACCTTACTAAGAATCTCACCCTTAAATGAGTTTGAATCTCCCTACCCCATTTAACTTCTCCTACTCCACTGTTCTCTTTTCTCCCTTTATATCACCACATTTTACCTCCCCTCTAAGGGAGCCTCCTTCCCCATACCCTATCCACAGCTGTTTATTAGTGTCCTGACCTCTCTGGATTTGGAAATTGAAACGTGCATATCTTAGATTTCAAAGCTAGCATCCAGCTATGTGAAAGAACTTGTGGCATTTGTTTTTCCGGGTCTGGGTTAACTCTCTTGGGATGATTGTTTCCAGTTCCCTCATTTACCTGAAAATTTCATAATTTTCTTTTTTTAAAGAGCAGAATAATATTCATTGTATATATGTATCATATATTAATTATCTAACCATCAGTTGATGGACATCTAGATTGTTTCCAAGTCTTAGCTATTATGAAAAAGGCATCAGTGAACTTAGGTATTTCTGTAGTAGGGTATAAAGGCTTTTGGATATATGGATGAGAATGGTATGGCTGGATCAGGTGGTAGATCGATTTCTAGCTTTTGGAGGAATCTCCACATTGATTTCCATAGTGGCTGCACCAGTTTGTACTTATACCAGAAGTGGATAAGACTTCTCTTTTCCCACATCTTCACCAGCGTTTATCATTGTTTTGGGGATCTTAGCCATTCTGACTGTGGTAAGATGAAATATTAATAATGGTTTTAATCTGAATTCCCTAGATGACTAATGATGTTGACCCCTTTTAACTGTATTTATTAGCCATTTGTGTTTTTTTTTTTCTTTAGAGAACTCTGTGTTTATGTCTGTGCCCCAATTTTAAACTGGATTTGTGTTTTCAGTATCAGTTCTTTGTATATTCTAAATACTAATCCTCTGTCAGAGGTATAACTGGCAAAGATTTTTCTCATTCTGTAGGTTGCCACTTCACTGAAATGACAGTATCCTTTGCATACAGAAGCTTTCTTTAGTACAATAACTTCCTATTTGTTGATATTCGGCAATTGTTGGAGTTAATGCTTGTGTGATAGGAGTCCTTTCCTGTTTGTATAACTTCTAATGGGTTCTCTACTTTTTCCTATATCTGATTCGGGATATTAAGTCTTCTGCTGAGGTCTTTGATCCATTTGGCATTGAATCTTGTGCATGGTGAGAGACAGGAATCTGGTTTCATTCTTGAACCTTTCACTATCCAGTTTAACTACCACCATGCTGTTCGTTTTCCAGTATGTATTTGTGGCTCCTTTGTCAAAAATCAGGTGCCTGTAAATGCGTGGATTTAAATCTGGCTCCTCAGTTCTATTTCACTCATCAATGTGTCTGTTTTGATGCCAGTACCATGCTGTTTTTATTACTATATCTCTGCAGTACAATTTGAGATCAGGGATGGTAATGCTTCTAGGAGTTCTTTTATTGTTCAGGATCATTCTGAATATACTGGAGTTTTTGTGTGTTCATATGAAATTTGAGATTATTTTTTCAATCTCTGTAAAGAATCATGTTGGCATTTTAATGAGTATTGCACTGAATTTGTACATTGCTCTTGGTAAGATGGCCATTTTCGCTATATCCATCCTACTGATCCATGAGCATGGGAAGTCTTTCTATCTTCTGGTATCTTCTTCAATTTGTTTCTTAAATGGATCAAAGTTTTTACTGTACAAGTCTTTCACTTCCTTTGTTAGGTTTATTCCAAACTATTTCACGGTTTTTGAGGCTATCACAAATGGAATTGTCTCCCAGATTTCTTTCTCTGTGTGTTTTTTGTTGGTATACAGGAAGGTTATTTATTTGAGGGTCTTTATTTTATATCCTACTCTTTCACCGAATGTATTTATCAACTTAGGACTTTTCTAGTGGAGTCTTCAGGGTTGTTTTACATAGAATTATATCATCTTCAAATAAAGATGCTGTGACTTCTTCCTTTCCAATTTGTTATTTCTTATCTTCTTCATTTGTCTCATTGCTCTAGATAAGACTTCAAGTACTGTGGGGAATAGGAATGGAGAGAGTGGACATTCTTGTCTTTTTCCTGATTTTAATGGAAATACTTTTGCCTTTTCTCCATTTAAAACAATGTTGACTGTGGGCTTTTGTTACATTGTCTTATTGAGATATGTCCTTGTATCTATAGATTCTCCATGACTTTTATGGAGAATGGATTTTGTCAATGACTTTTTCTGCATCTAATGAGATGATCATGTGGTTTTTGTCCTTGAGTCTGTTTGTGTTATGTATTGTAGTGTACTGTTTCCCATTTTTATTGTTGTTGATATTTAGCTTTATTCTTTTATGGTCAAATGGAACACAGGATGGTATTTTAATTTTACTGAATTTGTGGAGACTTGCTTTGTGTCCTAATATGTAGTCAATTTTGGAGACAGTTCCATGGGCTGCTGACAAATCAGTGCATTCTTTGGTATTTGTACAAAATTTCTGTAGATGTCTGTTAGATCTGTTTGATTTATGGAGTCATTTAATCCAAGGTTTCTCTAGCTTTTGTCTGGCTGAACTGCCTATTGGCAACAGTGGGGTATACTGAAGTCGCCTACTGTGTCGGAGTCACTGTGTGATTTTAGATCTAATAAGGTTTCTTTTATGGATTGGGTGCCCCTCTATGTGATGCATATATGTTTAGGATTATAATAGCTTCCTGGTATATTTTTCCTTTAATGAGTATGTGATTTTTCTATGTCTCTTCTGACAAGTTTTAGTTTGAAGTCTATTTTGTCAGATATTAGAATATCTGTACCTTCTTGCTTCTTATTTCTATTTGCTTAGAATATCTGTTTCCATTTTTTACCTTAAGATGGTGTCAATAGTTGTTTTTGAAGTGTGTTTCTTGGAGGCAGAAAATTGATGGATCATGTTTTCCTATTTAATCAGTTAGTCCATGTATTTTTACTGGGGAGTTGAGACCATTAATGTTGGGAGTTATTATTGGCCAATGTTTATTGATTCTCATATATTGGTCATGTAGTGTTGTTTTCTGCTGTGGGTTGACTGCTGTGGGATAATTTATTTATTCTTTAAACCCTCTTGAGAGTGTTCAATCTTCTCTTCAGACTTAAATATTCTGCCAACTTTTCTCTTATAGAGCTGGTTTCATGGACATAATTTTTTTTTAACTGTTTTTATCATGGAAGGTTTTTCTTTTTCAATTACAACTGAAAGTTTTGCTGAATATAGTAGTCTGGGATGGAATCTGTGTTCTTCCATGACTTGTACGAATTGGTCCCAGCCCCTCTGACTTTGATAGTGTCCATTGAAAAGCCAGTTGTTATTCTGTTGGGCCAGCTTCTGTGTGTCTCTTATTCTTTCTCATGGCTTTCTGGTTTTTTTTCTCTGTTCTGTACATTTAGAATTTTGACTGTTAAATAATGTGGGGAGTTTTGATCCTGTCTACTTGGTGTTCTCATGAACCTTCATAGGTGTCTTTCTCCCTAGATTTGGGGAATTTTCTTCCATGGTTTCTATTAAAAATACTTTCTATGCCTTGACCACCTGGGTTTTATCTCCTCCAATGGCTATGATTCATAGGTTTGGGTTTTTTTGCAGTGTCCCAGAAGTCATAGATATTCCTTTTCTGGCTTATTTTAGATTTGACATTTTCTTTATTCGGTAATTCATGTTCCCAAGCTTTTATCCTCAAGATCTGATATTCTCTGTACCATTTCTTCCACTTCTTTTTTTATTCTTTCCTCTAGGTTTCTTGTTTGAGTTTCTTAATTTTTATTTAAGTTTTGTCTCATTTTGGCATTTCTTCAGAAATTCTCTTTTGATCGAATTCTAATTTTATGGATTTAATTATTTCATTCAACTATTTGTATTTTCCCAGCCTTTATTTAATCTTTTATTCATATCCGCTTTGAGTTCCTTAACAAATTCATAATGGCTACTTTGAAATCATTGTACTATACATCTGCTAGATTGCCATTCTCAAGAAATATTCCAATGAAGGTACTAATTTCTGTAGTAGACATTATTTTTGTTATTCATGTTGATTTTTTTTTTTTTTATGAAACCTAAGCATCTGGGCTTGTGTCATTGGTGGTGTTTCTTGGTATGGGTAGCTGTTCTCGTATTTGATAAGTGGTATTTGTATCTTTGCTGTTTGCCCAACGTGTCAGATGATGGCCCAGTTGAATAGTGAGTGCTTGGTGTTCAGCCTGATGCTCAGTTATGTTGATAAATAAATGGGGTGTATGAAGTGGGCTTAGTTATGCTAAGGGTAGGTACAACTTTTGAGTTGATGCTCCAGCGTCAACTGGTCACAGTTCTGAAACAAGCAGGGTGGGGCTGGGTAGTTGCAGGTGAACAGGTTGACTCATAGACCAGGCCGAGAGAGCTCACAGGTCTTGGGGTGCTACTATCCAGTAACCTGAGCAGGTGTGAATGCAAGGCATGTCTAGAGCAGCTCCCACTAGCATGCAACTGTCCAGGTAGAGCTGAGATGGCAATGCTGGAGCCCAGGGAGGAGGGGGAATGGAGAGTTACCAAGGGAAGTGTGGGAAAGCTCCCAGCTCTGTGGGTGCTCCAGAGTCCTAACAGAGCAGAGAGGGCAGGCACAAGGGTGTCTGAAGGGAGAATACAAGGCAGAGCTGGAAACGCTGAGGTAAGAAAATGCAAGGAGGTGTGTGGGAAAGCCCCCAGGAGACTCCAAGGGGAGAGATGAGATCCTGCAGCACAGAGAGGAGAGCGAAGGGAAACTTAGGAAGGCAAGTCTGGGGAAGTTCACCCATTGCTCTTTAAGCAAGGAGAATAAAATTGTTGGTTTTCCAGAGTGCACTGTGGTTGAATTGTGCCTTGGTTTGTTGTTGGTTCCAGGGGAGGAGGGAGTGGGCGCTGCTTACATCTCCCCAGGAGAAGGAGTTTTAGCAACACTCCCTTTCCTGATTATGGACGCTATATGACCAGCTGCTTCAAATTCCAGCTGGTTTGATTTCCTCGCCATGGGCTGTATGTTGCTAAAATATGCTAAAATATACCCTTTCTTTCTTCCTTGAGTTGCTTTCATCAGAGGAGCCTATCACAGCAACAGGAAAAGAAACTCAGGCCCTTAGCTTTCCTGACTGCTCTCCATCTCCATTATATTTGCAGAATGAAGACTTTGCTCATTTTCTTCTTTCTCTTTTCTTAAAGCTGTGATTTCAATGCTACCATTTTCAATTGTTTTCCGGATGTGTTTTTCTGACCATTTTGTGGGTTATAGCAGACTTGGCAAAGTGCAGCCAGAAGGCTAAATCTAGCCTATGGTGCGATTTATGTAAATAAAGTTTTATTGGAACACAGCCACACTTTTTTTTTTTTCACTTATTTCCTGTGGCTATTTTTGCCCCATGTTGGCAGAACTGAGCAGAGACCAGATGGCAAATACAGCCAAAATTGTCTGTCATCTGCCTAAAATATTTACTATTCGTTTTTGACTTATAAAACCTAAAACATTTACTATTTTTATAAAAAACAATTTGTCACCAGTTCCCGTTCTGTAGGTAGGTTATTTTCCTCCTTCATTTCTTTTGTCTTATTGCCTCACGTAGGACTGTGTTGCAGTGATTTCTGTTTCTCCTGCAACATAAGAAATGGTTGACCCTATCACTCAATGGCGATAGACTTGTTAGTCACTGTGTGATGTAGCAGTCACCACCTGCAACTTATAAGAACTTAAAATGAGGCTAGAGGAACAAAGGAAGTCAAATTAAAACTTTATAGTCATGTGGCTACTGAACTAGAAACAAGGGGGACTGCCTTTTCAGAGGAGAGACTGAGAGCTGGAGAGGCAGCTCAGTGGTTAGGAGCACATGCAGCTATTGTAGAAGACCGAGTTCGGTTCTCAGCACCTGCACTGGTTAGCTCACAACAACCTGAAACTCCAGCTTGGGGGGATCCAATACCTCTCTCCTTCATACCTACCAATACTTACATGCACATACCCCCACACAGATACAGAAATATGTACAAGTAATTAAAAATAATAAGGATCTTTAATTAAAAAAGAGAATGAGCAGAAGCATTTTTATAGTCTTCTGGCTCTTGATTACCCTCTTCTTTGTTTTGTGCAAATGGGAGTTTGGCAGAGGTTACTTCATATTTTCTTAACTGTGATGTTTCCACTCCTTCCCATTTCTTCGTTCCAACTATAACTGTTCTGCTCAGTTTCTGTCTGTTCCCAGCAGTGCATGCTCAGATCTGGAATTTTTTTTTTTCTTAGAAGGGCAGCTGTTGGGGGTGAATGTGAATGGCTGATGTGCCCTTAATCCCTCAGGCATGATCTGGTCTTCTCCTGAGTTCCTTTCACTCACCTGAAAATATGAATTTGAAAAGTGAATTTTCAGCTCTTAACACTGTCCTCAAACTGTCCAGCAAGATTTCCAGAGAGTGCACATGTACAATTTGGGGATTCCCAATGAAAGACACAATCAGTAAAGTGAAGAGAAAACCCACAGAGTGGGAGGAAACCTTTACCAATGATACATCTGACAGAGCATTAACATCCAGAGTGTATAAAATACTCCAAAAGCAGAAGAGGAAGAAAACAAATGACCCATTCAAAAGATGGAGTAAAGAGGAGAATGGAGACTTCACCAACGAGGAAGTAAAGATGGCTCGGAAACTTTTTTTTTTTTTTTGGTCTTTTCGAAACAGGGTCTCCCTGTAGCCCCAGCTGTCCTGGAACTCACTCTGTAGACCAGGCTGGCCTTGAACTCACAGAGATCTGCCTGCCTCTGCCTCCCAAGTGCTAGGATTAAAGGCATGTGCTACCATGTCCAGCTTCAGAAGCATCTTAAAAAGTGTTCAACGTTGCCTGTAATCCCAGCACTTGGGAAGCAGAGGCAGGCGGATCTCTGTGAGTTCAAGGCCAGCCTGCTCTACAAAGCAAGTTCCAGGATAACTGGGGCTTCAGAGAGACCCTGTCTCAAAGAAAAAGTTGGAAAAAAAGACTGAGAAAAAGATGCAAGACGTGTATGGCAGAATGCATGAACTGGAGTGGGGTGGGGGCATCAAAAGGGGAACGTGTCTAAACTGGACTGAAAAATGATGTCTGAAATACACAAAACATCAATAAAAGTATTTTATAAAAATAAATAAAAATTATTGTTTTAAGTATTTAAAAAAACACTTTGGGGACCTCTGTGGGCCCTCAGGCTCTTTGATGTTCCTTACCATTTCCTCCACATAGCTTTAGATACCACAGAGTTTTTTGAGGTCGTATATGTGGGGTTAGTTAATGAAAATCAATTTTATACTACATGGGATTTGAGTTTTCCTGAGTCAATCACCTTTTGCATCTTTCTTACAGGGGATTTTACAAGAAGCAGCAATGCATCATCTTGCCTAAATTGCCTGTGGCCGTCCCATAAGTGATCCATTCCAGCCACATCCCCATGGGATCATCATTTCCCCGGAACCTCTACCTTCATTTTCAACGTAAGTGTTTGTTTGAGGAAAAGTGACTTCTCTGAAGTCACAGGCCAAGATAAATAAAACTAGCCATTAAAACTTACCACATTCTCAGGCCAGTATTTTTCTTTTTCAGCCTACTGATAGAGGAACATTTTTATAGTTAGAGACATCTGCCAGCATTATCTCTCAGCATGGACCAGTACTTATTTTCTGGTCTAGTAATGCCGATTAAATCTGTTCTTTCTCTGGATTGATGCTGCCTCTTGGTGAAAAATACTTTGGCCTCTAAAAGCCTCAAGTTTTAAATGTTTTTTTTTTTTTTTAGATTTACTTATTTATTTCTGTGCATGTGATGTATATACGCATGCCATAGTGTGTGTGTGGAGTAGAGGAAAATGAACAAGAGTTGTTCTCTCCTTCCACAATGTGGGTTCCAGGGATTGAACTTAAGTCATCTATCGGGCTTGGTAGCAAGTGTCTTTACCTACTGGGCCCTCTCCCCAGCCCCCATTCTCAAGGTTTTAAACATAAGAGAGGATGATAACCATTCAGGGCCAGGTCTACACTCAGGGATTATGGAGGAATACATAGATGTAAGAATTTATGGGAAGATTCTTTTCTTATTTCCTTACTGGCTACATAAATTCTGAAATAATGGCCTATTCTCTTCTATACTTGGTGTTGGAAATGGGAAATTGATTTTTTTTTTTTTTGAGACACAATTTTACTGTTTCACAGGCTGGCCTCAAACTCGCACTCTCCTTGCTTCAAACTTCTGAGCAGCTGAGACTAGAGGCGCGTAGGTATGAAGATATGAAAATGATGTTATGAGGCCTAGGAGAGTCTTTGGGTCATGTCTCTTGCCTTCCATCAGTCAATCTTCTCCTTTTAACTGCTGCCAGCTTCTCCAGTGTTTGTGCATTACTCTACCCCGAAATAAAGACTGGACGATAAGCTGGAGCTTGTTCATGGTATGATAACCTGCAGAAACCTTGAAAGTGGTGAATGGAAACAGGAAGAGAACCAGAGCGATGAGAACCTCTTTCTCAGAGGTTTTCAGTTCAGCAGTTGAGTTAAGGATTCCAGCTGGATCTTTCCTAACTGTGCATGTGACAAAGCCCTAATGGCTACAGGATGGTGATATGGACAGCACTGCTACTGTAGCCTCACTAGATCAAGAGACTGACCAATACTCTTGGGTAAGGAGATACAAACTAGCTATACTAAATACAAAATGGCCATACAAAAGTGGATGCGATTTAACACAGGCGTGAGAAACCCTGCCCGTGTCAAGATCTTCTTCCTAAAATACAGTCTCAATTATCCCTACACTGTATACAAACAAATTGATATTTGTCTCTATGCAGACAGATGTTCCCATTGAAGCTATGCATCCTGCTTGAAGAGTCAGCCATCTCTATGACAACAGCCCCCTTATTTTTTTTCTTAGTGAATGTTATAATTAACTGCAGTGTGAAATATAACTGCTCTTGGCATCATAATGGGACTCACTAACTCCAGATGTTTGAGAGTTCCTGGTGGCAGGAAGCACCAATGGAGGCATTGTCCAAGTGGAGAGTGTAGATCAGGGCAGGAGACCGAAGGGCAAGAGCTCACATGACGTAGCGTCTCATCAAAGTAACCAAGATCTCATTAGATGACGTCCTCCTTACTAATACAGACAGGACAGAAATCAGGCTTAGCAGAAGCAACCGTGTTTATTGAGAGGTAATGGACTCTGAAAAAAGTACAAAAGAATGATATCCCCAGGCATGAGGAACCATTGAAAGTCAGGCATTGCACGCATGTATAGACCAAGTTTGGTAATAGGATGAATATAGCATTTACTTACTCTCCAGGCCTTTCTGAAAAACCAGAGGTAGGTCTGCTACTGCATACATTTTGTGTTGCTTGCTACAGCAGTAACTCAGATTGGGTCATTTATACAGAAAAGAAATTTATTTCTCAGAGTGCTGAAGGCATCAGATGCAATATCAAGTTTGGATATCTGGCTTTTTGCCATATCATAACATGGTAACAGGAGAGTACATGTGACACCAAAGGGGAAAGAGCCGGAAAGAGCTGAAGAGGTTGAAGTCAGCTCTATCAAAGCCACTCCTGTCATGACAGCTTCCATCCACTCGTGAGTGCAGAATCCACACCGGCTAATTACTTCCCGAATCTCCCACCTCCTGATATCATTACAGTGACATTTAAATTTCAACATGATTTTTTTTTTGGCAGGGGATTTCAAACCATAGCAATTGGGAAGCTAACTTTCTCTACTGCCTCTGAGGTGCCGAGCATTCCGTTAAGCACTGTGGCAAGTGCACTCGCATTAAAAGCTCATCAGTAATTTAAGGCAAAACAAAAGAAACTTAAAATGGACACTAAGAAGTATCTATTATTTATAGACGTTTAAAAGACAACAAAACTGTGGCTCAATGAAGACCAGAAATGCTCCACAATGACCATGTACTTCAGAAATCTGTGCTAAATGCCAGGAAAGGGTGGGGAAAAATAAACAGGAACATCTAGGATTTCCCTAATTGTTAAAATTTCCAGAAATTGACTCCAAATGGCAGTCCGCCCAATAGGCTGCACAGTATGGATGACGGCAAAGTAGAGGGTGGGAATTTAGAAGGAGAGAAGCAGGAGAAAGTGTGGCCCACGGCGGAGGTAGGATCATGTCCACCACAGACATGAGCCTGAAGGTGGGACCTAAGTCCCATGGTCCCGCTCCTCATTTTGGAGAAGAGAACTGTTTTGGGTCTTGCAAAAGTTATTTATCCCATTGACAGCACAGGTAGCAGGGGGAGAGGAAAGAAGGCCCCCAAAGGCCAAATGCTTTTGCTGTATGATGTGACCTCCCGGGTGTATATTAAGAATTCCCACCCAAAAACTCTCTTGCCTGAAATCCCTTTGAGTTGAATTATTTCAAGCAACACCTTGGGTGAAAAATCTTTTAGAGTTCCCTGTTTAGCTGAATTCTAATAGCACCATGCCTTCTGTATATATCCACCTAACTTGACCAGGGGGACATTCTGTGTACCAGTCAGGAGACAAGGTCCTTATCAACATTCTTTCTCCAGTCCAACATACTGAGGAAAAATACTATGACATCATGGCAGTCTTCCTGGTTGACTCTCAGGCCTGATAGACAACTGTACAAGCATTGTAATTTCCCTCTTCTCACAATTGCTTCACAGATATGAGTTGGAAATGAATTTTCTTGTTTCCATAGTGTTCTTTTTTTTTGGCTCCTTTCCTTTTCTAATTTTTTTTACAGGTGAAATATGTCACAAGAGTATTAAGTGATTTTCCTTTAATAAACTTGATAAAGATCAGACTGGACAGGGCAATAAAGCTTCACAGATATTTTTTCTCTAGAGCTTATGAGTTTGTTTCAACTACAGGGGAGTTTGGACACTGTTCCTGATATTAATTCGATCATGAGAAAGCTAATTAAATTTTTTACCTTAATTTCTTTATCTTTTAATTGAGAAGAATAATAAACTATACTTCATAGGGGATGGTTGAGAAGAGTAAATGGGATCACATTTATTATAGGGCATTATCACACGCAAAAGGCAAGTGACAAATAGCTGCTATAACATAGTAAGTTACAGCATATAAGAGGCACTGTGCTAGAGAAATAATGATATTAGCCAGGTGTGGTGGCGCATGCCTTTAATCCTAGCACTTGGGAGGCAGAGGCAGGCGGATCTTTGTGAGTTCAAGGCCAGCCTGGTCTACAGAGNGTCTTTCCGAGACAGGGTCTCCCTGTAGCCCTAGCTGTCCTGGAACTCGCTCTGTAGACCAGGCTGGGCTTGAACTCACAAAGATCCGCCTGCTTCTGCCTCCCGAGTGCTAGGATTAAAGGCATGCGCCGGCTCAGGTTTTAATATTTAAATGACAATTGGTATTCCAAAAGGTTTTTCTACATTTTCTACACTTCTACATTTTTACATTTTCTCTGCCTATATTTTCACAAGTCCTGCTGGGTGCTAAGGTGCATAGAATGCAAGAACTAGAGTAATACAGACCTGGGTTTAACTTCTCACCAGCTGTATGACCCTGGGAAATTTGCTTAATCTCACTGATAGGTTTCCTGGCCTTTATGAAGAAGAAGAGTTAGATGATCTGACATGACCATCTTAAAATGAAACTTGGGGCAATGAGATGGTTTGTGTGGTAAGGTGCTTGCTGCCAAGCTGACACCTGAGTTCAATCTGAGTTCAGTCTCTAGGACCTACATGGTGGAAGAAACAATTTTGGAGTTATTCTCTGATCCCCACAGGCATGCTGTGGCACACATGTGTACACAGATACACACAAAATAAATGAAACTAAAGGTTAAAAAAAACTTATTTTGTGAAAAATCTTGCTGCTGGGTGTGGCGGCGCATGCCTTTAATCCTAGCACTTGGGAGGCAGAAGCAGGCAGATCTCTGTGAGTTCAAGGCCAGCCTGGTCTACACAGTGAGTTCCAGGACAGCTGGGGCTAAAGGGAGACACTGTCTTGAAAAAAACAAAACAAAACAAAACAAGAAAAAGAAAAATATTGACATTAAAACAGCAATTAATATTGTTATCAGTGATTCTTGTGATACATATCTTGAGCAGCAAGGGATGAGCAATGAGCAGTCTTTGCCCTCAAACTGACCAGTCTCATTTGCAGAAGTAGAATTAAACATGGTATGTTCATATACCCCTAGGTCTAGGAAGAGGGTAGAAGGTCCTAGGCTGGCCTTGAGAGATCAGGCTTGCAAGCAGGACACGTGACAGATGAAAGGGGACTGCTTTGGAGGGAGACAATAGCAAAACACTGATCTCTTCCAAGTCCTGGGAACAACAAAAACAACAAATACATTAACATTCAAGGAGTTTGCTGCTCCTGTGACCCAATAGCTAGCAGGAGCACTTAAGGATGTGAGGAAATATTTATTTTAGGGCATTGCCTCTAAGGGTATCAATCCCTCGTGGCAGACAAGGAAGAGTGAAGTCTTTCAATGTATGTCAGTTGTGAGCTTGAAGCTGCTGTTCACGTCCTAGTGGTCAAGCAGGAAGAAGATCCAGGGGTATCTTGCTCAATGGCTCACACCTAGTGACCCACCTCCTAACTCTTTCACAGTTTCCCAGAATAACAGCTCCAGCTAGGGGCTTGGTGTTCAAACATGTCTGTGCAGGAGATTTCACATTCAAACCATAATAATGATCAACATAAAAATTATAAGCAGGGAGTGATGAGAGCTGCAACCACAGCAACAAAAAATAAGAAACTTTAAAAGGCTTTACTTTACTGAAAAAGTAAACTAAAATTAATTGAGGCAAAAAAATGAAATTAACTGGAAAAACCTAGAGCAGGTTGCCTGAGGAAACAGCCTCTCCTTATGTGAGGAAAGCACTCCTAATTTATGTAAGGATAATAGCCCTCCCGATTGCTCCAGACAACAGCTGTACGTTTACCCTTTCCTTCTGCTTTTGTAAATGTGCTTCCCACCAGGAATTCCAGCTCATGGCTCCCCTGACCCATAGACTAGAGACCCCTGTGTCTGGTTCTCAGTCAGAGTAGGCAGAGATTCAAGCCCACCAGTGCCCGAGTGGGTCTGGAATGATGCTCAATAAATACTGTAAAACCTGCTATCAGTGTCAGGTATGGACTTCGTCCTAGGAAGCAAACCATAAATCCAATTAAAAAGTGGTTGGTTATGCCTAAAAGTATTCTTGCTCTTATTGAACCAATGGGGTCTACAACTGCCAGGATGGTTGTAGTTCAGGGGGTTCACAGCTGGATAAGGTCGATGACTGCAGCATGCACAGCACCGTCCAGCATGGTCAGTGCTACCAGTGGAGATGAGGTTCTGAAGTCAACACCAGCTTCATTTCTCTTGGTTTGTTCTACAGCTCATGTGTGTAGTGTGTTCAGCAATAGGGCCTTAACACGAAGTTCTTGTGGGTAACCAGCAATAGGGCGATGGCCAGTATTGTTTGAGAACCCATGGGACCCTGAGTTAACAGTTTCTAGAGAGAGTCAAAAACCCATGTAATGTTTTTAGTAAATTTACAGTGTTGTTAGGCACACCAATAGCTATCCCGAGGCATATTCTTTGTCATAAGTTGGACACACCAAAGTTATTTTTTATCCACTACTAAGGCCCTTGCAATAGCTGGTGTATTTCTAGATAGCTCTAAGAGTTGGTAGATATGAAAAATATTTCTGGCTCTGTGTATGCTTCAGGTGGTACTGAAAAAAAAGCCTTGGTTTATTACCAGTTTATACTTGATTCCTAAGAAATATCGACTCTAATGGATGCTATGTGGACCTTGCTGCTCCCAATGAGACCAACTGCCCTATGAGGAGGAAAAGGGAAGGGAGCGACGGACTCTGTGACAATGGCCCCTTTCTCATGCCAGCATGAGAACTTTGTTGTCAGAGTGGTGACACAGAGCCCTTCATGAAAGTGGTCTAATAATATGTATTCTTGTATAGCCATTTACTTCCCCTGGATGGTGATACTCAATCACATAGAAAAAAAATATGAAAACTGGGGCTCAGGGAGATATATGTGCATAACATGAGGCGCCACGCATGTGCCCCGAGATCAGTCCCAGCTTATGCCCACCCCACATAACTCATTTTGTTTCTTCAGCTCAGAAAATGAAAATAATATGCTGTGCTTTGTTTTAAAGATGCTAAGGAATTTCTTTCTATTATATTATATACAACATAAAACAAAAACCTATTTATACTCAAAGTAACTTATTAACAGCCATGAGGAGTTATTCATTAGGAAAGCATTCTTTATCTACCTGGTCCAACCCTCCTCTCTATGTTCCCATTTGACAAAAGTTTGGTGACAAGTCTTAAAAGAAGTGAGATGCTGCTCGTGCCCCTCATCACTCCTCCTGTATTTTTAGAAGACAAATGGCAGCAAAGCCTTTTCTTTGTAGTGCCGAAGTGAAAGGGTATGACCCTGCTTGGTGCTCAGTCATCCAGTAACAGGCTCCTTGGTTCAGTCAATTTTCTATAAGGCACATAGTCATGTGGTACCTGCTGAGGTGCTGAGGGCTGAGAAACAGTGCTACAGTTGGGCTGCCTGCCCAGTCTGAATTTATATCTATTACTGAATATTCACCTATGAATATCCCCACAAGATTTTTATACTCAGGAGAGTATGAAGACAAAGGAAAGTTTGAATAAGATTGATCAAATCGATTCAATTTACTAGTTTTTCTACATGTCTAACTGAAATGTAAATTTGGATCAGTGTGGTTCTGGAATTCATTTTTTTATTCTGTCAGCATCAAGAAATGAGTAGCAGTATGGCCAAGAAAATGGGGATTTTTGTCTGATTACTGCTTTTGGAATCATTTATGTCTCACTAACCTGCAAGGGTTTCCCATATTTTATCTGCCATACACACACGGTGTTAATCAAGGTCTTCACAAAAGGGAACCTTTTCTGATTAATTAGCAGAAATATCCCAAGTTTTTCTTTTTTTTTTTTTTTAATTTTTTATTTATTTCTGTATGTGTATCAATGTACTGTCTGCATGCAGGTCTGTGCACCCATGTCGTGCAATGCCCCGCGGAGGTCAGAAGAGGGTCTCGGATTCCCCTGGAGCTGGAGTTCTCCTGGAATTGGAGTTTCAGACGGCTCTCGGCCGCCATGTGGGTGATGGGGATTGAACCCGGGTCCTCTGTAAGAGTGGTCGGCGCTCTTAACCGCTAGGCCATCTCTCCAGCCCCCCAAGTTTTTCTTACAGATTCGCTCAGAACTGTGACTTGGGAGCTTTGTTTCTATCCAATTGTTTACTATAAAGTTTGTGGTGATAATTATTGTTCTTGGAATTATTTTACAGAGGCTTCAGATCAGTTACTGTTGCCTTCTGTCCTGAAAGCATCCCTTGTGCCTGTTCCATGAGTTCTGCCCAGCAATGGATACAAAAGAAACAGTTGTCACATCATCATTTTAGTAGAACAGCATGGGATTGCATCTGAGCTGTCATCTCTCTCTTGAGCAGAACTCTGATCTAGCCACCTTCCCTCCCCTCCCCAACCCCCACACAGCTTCTGACTTCGTAGCAACAGTTTAAAAAAATAAGCGCAGTCTTGTGTGGGCTACCAAGTAACAGTGTCTCATTAACTTACACAGCTTTCACTCACACAAAGGTAAGAAAGTGCACAGCACTTGGAGGTATAAACATGATTAGGATGTACTGTACGAAATGCACAAAAATTCAATCAAAATATATATTGAAAAAAGAAGAAATTTTATCCCAGAGATATTAGACAATTTTCCCCAAACCTCATCACTTCTGATAATGGTTAATTAGAATTGAAATATGACTTTGTCCAAATCTGAAATCAGACTGATCACATTCCAACTTCAATAAGTGCGGAAAGCTGAAGGGTCAATGGGACGTAGAGGGTGAAGTGACAGGAGGTTCACAGAGATCTGGAGTCAAGTCTTGTTCAGAAATCCACCAGTTCTAAGAGTTCCACCATTACATTTTCCATTTTACAGCATTTCAAATGGAAATAACTATTTTCCCCAAAAGTTGTTTCGAAATATGGAATGAAAAAAACCATAACTTCCAGCATGTTCTAATGCAGGAGAGTACTTCAATAACTTAACACTCTATTGTTATGACTAGTGTTACTGTCACCATTCTCCTCACCAGTATCACCAGATAACATATTTTTCCATTTATATGTAATCAAAAAATTTTTTGAAGAATAACTATAAGGCTGGATGTTATTCAGGGAGAAACAGAAATAGGATTTAAGACCTTTGAATTTATCACATTTGTATATTTGACTTTGGAGTTGTACGATATATTGCAGGCTTTTAAAATAAAGTTTAATTTAAGTAAATAATTCTGATGACTTGAACACAAAGAAAGTGAACTACCCACTATGTACTAATAGCATAATTATATAGTCAAAAACTATTTATGACTCTTTAAAGCACACAAATTTGATTACATATCCCTAAAGGGAAGACAATCTCAGAACAAAAGTAACCATAGCAAACATTTCCATCCATGTTCAGTAATCATAGGTTAATGATGCTGTGGTGTTGCTGTCTGTGCTTTGTATATGATGTGGGGTGAGAGAAGTTCTAATACTACTCCTTCTGATGTCCATGAGCAGTCTCTTTGAGAGAGAAAACATATAGTTATAAATTCTATAATTTAACTATCCCTGTTTGCAGATGATATGATGGTTTACCTGAGAGATGCTAAAAACTCCACCAGAAAACTCCTAGAAACAATTAAGAGTCTCAGTAAAAGTAGCAGGATACAAAATTAACCTAGAAAAATCAGTAGCCTTTCTTTACACCAACAACGAGTGACTGAAGAAGAAATATAAGGAGAACTTCCTGCTCACAATAGCCTCAAACCCCCCCCCAAACAAACAAACAAACAAAAAAACCTGGGGACAAACCTAACCAAAGACACCAAAGATCCCTACAACAAAAATTTTAAACCCCTGAAGGAAATTGAAGAAGACATCAAAAGATGGAGAAACCTCCCATGCTCATGGATTGGAAAAATTAATGTAGTAAAAATGCGGGGCTGGAGAGATGGCCTAGCAGTTGAGAGTGCTGACTGCTCTTGCAGAGGACCCAGGTTTGATCCCTAGCACCCACATGGTGGCTGAGAACCATCTGTAACTCCAATTCCAGGAGAACTCCAGTTGAATCCAACACCCTCTTCTGACCTCCGCTGCATTGCACGACATGGGTACATAAACCTACATGTAGACAGTACATTCATACACATAAAAAATAAATAATAGACCCGGGTGTGGTGGTGCATGCCTTTAATCCTAGCACTTGGGAGGCAGAGGCAGGCGGATCTTTGTGAGTTCAAGGCCAGCCTGGTCTACAATGTGAGTTCCAGGACAGCTGGGGCTACAGGGAGACCCTGTCTCGAAAAGACCAAATACATAAATAAATAAATAAATAAATAAATAAATAAATATTAAAAAATATTTTTTTTTGAAATTCAGGGCTTTATTGTGCAACAGAGAGGGCACATTGTGCCAGCCTACTCCAAACTTTTAAATTGTTATTACTGAGATTCCTTAGTAACTCAACCTTTCTTCTGCTCAACACAGACTGAACATTATTTACATAATTTATTTTACACTGATGGTAAGGAATTATACTAGAAAACTAACTTTGTTTCCATCTTCTATGTCTAACTAAATATCTTCACTGTCCCGGTGACTTCTTGTTCTTAATTTCTTGGAGAATTAGTAAAATGTCCATTCTACCCAGATTAATATACAGAGTCAATGCAATCCCAATTAAAATCTCCATGAGTTTCTTCACAGACTTGGAAAAAAAATCCTTACGTTCATATGGAAAAACAAAGGACCCCAAATAGCTAAAGCAACCCTGCATGAAAAATGCAATGAGGGGTATCACCTTACCGGATTTCAAGCTATATTATAAGGCAGTAGTCATAAAGACAGCTTGGTACTGGCACAAAAACAGACCCATTGACCAATGAAACAAAATTGGGGATCCAAACTTAAGCACATACAATTTCAGCCACCTCATATTCGATAAAGGGGGCAAAAAAACCCAGCTCATTGGAGGAAAGATAGCATCTTCAGCAAATGGTGCTGGCAAAACTGGATCACCATATGTAGAAGAACAAAATTAAACCCCTACCTGTCACCCTGTACAAAATTCAACTCCAAATGGATCAAAGACCTCAATGTGAAACCCGAAACTCTGAAGGTGATAGAAAAAAAAGCTAGCAGCAACCTACAAGACATAGGCATAGGAAAAGACTTCCTAAATCAAACAGCAGCTGCACAGGAAATAAAGTCAACCATTGACAAGTGGGACCTCATTAAACTCAAAAGCTTCTGTACAGCAAAGAAACAATCAGGGAAATGAAGAGAAAACCCACAGAGTGGGAGGAAACCTTTACCAGTGATACATCTAACAGAGCATTAACTTCTAGAATATATAAACTCCTTAAAAAACAAAGAAGAAAACAAATAACTCACTCAAAAGATGGAATAAAGAGCTGAACAGAGACTTCAGAAGTAAAGATGGCTGAAAAAAATCTCAACAGGTGTTCAACATCATTAATAATTAAGGAAATGCAAATTAAAACCACTCTAAGGTATCATCATATGGCTTTGCATTGAGTAGGATGTACCAGAAAGTGCCAGCAGAAAGGTTGGCCCATCTAAACATTGAAAGGAAGAAAGGCCTCAGATTGCTGCAAACACCAAACCCCTCTGTGGACCCTACTTGTAACAACTATTTATAATGAATGCTAATGAAACTTACCTTCTAGGTGCCACAAAGGTCTTAATACAAGAGACTTTCTTACCCCCCCATAGAACAAGGAGAAATATGATGATGATGAGGTCGTTCTCCAACTGTAAATTGGAGACAACTGTTATAGAGGTAATCTCTTATAAAACCAGTAAAACTGCCTTCTTTAATTGACTAATAGACATAGGAACTGTGAAAAGGATTATTCTCTATTCAGAACCAAATATAATACTAAAGTCTCCTTAAGCTACGCACTTAAGCAAAATATATTAATACAGGAGCTCTGACATCAGCAATGGATTATTCTACCCAGGAGATGTTGGCCAGGGGATCCAAACCCCACAAAAGGTAAAGGCTCCTTTCCTGTAAACTGGGATATCTGCAAGAAGAGAGGCAGTAAGGCCCTGCTGTTGAAGACCTGATGTAAACATGGGAAAGATGTATCGAGACCACACTTGCAAGTGTACAGATGGTCTCTGGAATACCAGAGAGTGTTACCAAAGGCCAACCTTTCGGATCCCAGCATGTACTGAGACCGGCAGATCTCCTGGAATTCATTCGGGCCTTCAGCACTAGATTGGGACTACTGAGACATCCAGCCTTGCTGACTGAGCAGTTCCCTGGATTCTCTCGCCCTTTCCAGTGTGGTGCAGCTACTGTTGGACTCCTTGAACTCTGTCAGGTTCACGTGGAGCAAAATACAATTTACAATTCTATATAGCTATATATTTTTCCTGTTACTTCTGTTTCTTTAGAGAACCCTGACTAATACAGAAATTGGTACCAGAAGAGTGGGGTATTGCTGTGACAGACCTGACCTTGGTGTTTTGGGGAGGATTGTGGAGGCGTTTGGAACTTTGGGCTGGGAAGATCATTGAATGCTTAAAGATCATTGCTGTGGAGCTTGGAGCAGTTTTGCTGAAGGAGTTGTAGAGATGGGGCCTGGCTTGTGAAGTTTCTAGTTTCAAAGGGGAGCCAAAGATCATCAGGACTGGTTAATCTGTGGGTTCTTGTCAGCTGGGGCTGAAGAATCAGCTGTAAGTAACAAGAGACCAGAACCTGAAGGGAAATCTTTGTTGTACTGGGACAATTATGCTGGTTAGCTGGGGCTGAAAATCAGCTGTAAGTAACAAAGACCAGCATCATTGTGTGAAATCTTCTGGGAATAATTTCTTCAGGGTCAGCACACAGAAGCTGTGATCCAGAAGGGGCCTGAGCTCCATCTCAGCCAGAAGCAGGACTTGGTAACTATGTAAGAGTCTCTATATGGTTCCGGTGTTGAAATTGAGGGGTCACAGAGAGCACCAAGGCTTGGCACTGTGAGAGGTCAGGAAAGACCATTGGTGAAGTGCACCTCGGTTGCAGTGGAGACCCCAGGATTGCAGGGGTCATGGAGAGAAGCTGAGCTTTGTACTAGAGAGGTCAGAAGAGACCATTGGTGAAGGTGCGCCTCAGTTTCAGTGCGACCCCAGCTTTTTGGAGAGCCGGAACCTGGGATGACACCAAGGAGTGGGCAGGTGTGGAATGGAGTCGGCTGGCCTGTGAGATGAGCTGTGTGTGCCACAGAGGCAGAGTTGAGAGGGGGAGCTGCCGAACCTTTGGAGCCCAGAAGATCGTGAGTGAGGTCCCAGTGTCCAGCCTTGAGCTACTTGCTGGCTTAGGTTTTGTTCGAGAGTGTCTGATTTGTCCCTTGAAATAAGACAGTACTTGTTTGGATTTTACAGCAGCCCAAGTTAAGAGACTTTTAAATGAACTGAACTTTTAAAGGACTGTGGGGCTTTTAAGTTTTACTGTCTTAGGTTGTGATAATGTTAACNTGATGTTAAAATGAGAGGGCTTTTAGAAAAATGAAAATGAAGATCTTCATCACTGTTCCTTCCCAGCAAGCCACCGAGGGAACTGGATACAGGACCTAAGCAAGCCTCATTACCACAAGTATTTCGGAGTATTTCAGAGCCCTGGAGAACTGCCGCTATAGCTGATACAGTTTTGTCAGGTGTGGGGTTGCCGGCCTTTAATCCCAGCCACTTGGGGGGCAGAGGCAGGTGGATCCTCTGAGTTCAAGGTCAGCTGAAATACACATAGTGAGTTCCAGGCAGCTGGGGCTACAGGGAGACCCTGTCTCGAAAAAGATTTTTTAAAACAATCAACAGTGAGAGGGTAATCTTTTTCTCCTAAAAAAAAAAAAAAAAATCCATTCAGGGGACTTTCCTTGAAGATATATGTAGACTAGCTTTGTAACTGGTGGACCTTTACAGTCATGAGGTGAGTAGTAAATGAGACCAGGCTGTGGTGATTTGTGATTATTTTCTATTAGTTCTTTCACTTTACATAAAATAAATACATTGAGACTGCATAAAATAGAAGAAAATTGTTTTAAGGACATATTCTTCAAACCATTCCTTGTTTTTTTTTTTAATTTCGTATTTTTGAGACAAGGTCTCCATTTATAGGTCCCAGCTGGCCTGGAACTCACTACGTAGACCAGGCTGGCCTTGAACTCACAGGCGTTCCACCTGCCTCTGCCTCCTGAGGGTTTGGGAGTTAAAGGGTGCTTTGCAACACCAAGCCCGGCCAAACCATTCTTAACCCCAAGCTATTTAGTTTTAAATAGACTCAGAGAACTCACAAAGAAATCCTTAATATGTTAATGTATGTGCACAGTGTGTTCATGTGTGTAAGTGCATTATCACAGGTATGCAGCCGTTCAGCATGTCATAATGATTGAGTCATGCCTGGTGGTATCACCCATCAGAGTGTCTACTCATTGTCAAAAAAATTGTGTGTGTATATAGTACTTGTCCATATGAGTTGATGTGTAAAGAGTGCAACTTTGGTGAGTGCTTTGATTCTGAGTTGTTGTGTGTGGGTGTGTGGCATGTAGATGTGTACAGGTGCGATGTGTTAACACATTGTGTGTGTTCATGTGTGCACATTACATGTGTATATCTTCATGGATATGATATGGATTTACTTTGTTGATTATGTGTACACTAATTGAGTGTGTGAATGTATATGCATGCATATGTGTTGTTGCCTTTATGTATCTGTTTATGTATGAGTATCATGTAAATTGTTGTGTGGTTCATGTGATTATGCATGCATGTCTACATGTCTGTCTACATGTGTGGGTATGTGTGTTTTTGGTTTGGTTTTTGTTTTTTTTTGGTCTTTTTGTGACAGGGTCTCCCTGTAGCCCCAGCTGTCCTAGAACTCCACTCTGTAGACCAGGCTGGCCTGACACGCAAAGAATTGCCCTCTGCCTCCTGGTGCTAGGATTAAAAGGTGTGTGCCACGCGCCCCAGTGGATGTGTGTTTTGTATGCATATATGTTTACTGCATGCATATGTGCATATCAAGTGCATATGTGTGGATTTGTATATGCTCATGTGTGTTTGTGGTATTTCCATGAATGCATACGTATATACATGTGCTTGATTCTGTGAGAGTTTACACTGGTTTACATCACCAGGGAGTGTCCACAATGGCAGCAGAAGCACAGCAGCAGGTACTGGGAGCAGGAAGCTGAGAGACCACATCTCAGCCACACACAGGAAAGAAGTGAGCAGGAAGTGCGGTAAGATTGTGAACCCTTAAAGACCCCCCCCCCCATGACTCACTTCCTCCTCAGACAGCGCACCCAGCTGGCCAAATACATGAACACATGGTGGAATTTCACCTTCACCACACCATACCTGCACACATATGGAGGTTTGTACACCCGTTGTTCAGTTGTTTTGTGTGTTCATGTACATGTGCATTTGAATGCATGTGTGGTATCATTTAGTTGTACATGTAGGCTTGAGTATATTTCTTTTTATGCCCGTATAAGTGAGGGATTAAATATTGCATCTATGTGTCCAATGTTTGTCCATGTATGTGCCTTTGTATTTATGTGCTTGTGCATATGCATGTGTGTTATTTGTGTGTGTTGCATGCATGTTTGTTCATGTAAGTGTGTGTAAGAAAGCCATTCTGTGTGTACACCTTCATGTGGTTACATGTTTGTGTGTTATGTGTATGGGGATGTTCATTGTTTGTGTGTTTGTGTGCATAGGTTTGAATGCTTCCGTCTGTGTATTTGTGCATTCACAAGTAGCCCTATAGGGACATATGTGTGTGCATCCATGTGCTCCCTATGTGCAGTTGTGAGTTTGCACCTAGGAATATTTGTGTATGGCTGTGCACTCACTTTGTATACATGATGCCTACATGTGTGTAACATGACCCCACATATTGCACTGTACATGTGCATGTATCTTATGAAGTTGTGGTCACTCCACGTCCCCCCACCCCGCGCTCATGTCAGCATGGTGTACATGTAATGTTTATATGTGCACACATGCTAGTGTTATTTTATACTTGTATGTCTGGTGCCTGTTTGTGTGTGTACATGTACTGTTTGTCCATGTGCATACATGTGGAGCCATCTGAAATAGAACTCTCTTCCTGTTGAGTAGGGTTAGTACAGTTACACAGACTAAGCAGATTGGCAGTTATACTTACTTCAGTGACTACAGATGGGAAATAGCTATTTGATGAGCTCTCATATGCTAGCACAGTTGAGCCCACAGAGGGATAAATAAAAGGTATCACTGGGGTTAAACTGGTCCAGAGTTCCCCAGCTTTTGCTGTCTAGCCTAACATCTTCTGGCATAGCTAGCTCATTACACATTCAGTCCATCTATACAGGTCTGACTCACACCCAAGAAAGTGTTGCAGTCTGTGAATGTCTGAGAAAGTGATGGGCTATTGGTTTTCATACTGCCAGTGAGTAACGATGGCCATCTCCCACATCATTGCTGTTCTTGTGGTTGATTATAAGAAGTACGATTATGAAACATTCTCAAAGAAATCAAAAACTGTAAAGAGCACATCAGAGACTAAAAAAAGAAATGAAAAACTCAAAGAAGGACCTAGAGAGAGACAATGAAAACTCCAGAAGGAAGTGGAACACCTGAAAGATCCCATTTGAAAACGATAAGGAAACTCAACCAGCGAAGCAAGAACTACAGGAAGAATTGAGAAGCTCCAAAGGGTGAAAGTGGAAATACTAAAGAAATCCGAAGAGAAATGAAAATAGTGAATTTGGGTGCAAAGGGGGCACTCGAGGTCCAGGTGTTCATGAGTGGTGTGGGGGAAGAAATGGAATACTAGGGTAACCGGTCCATTCCCCGAGACGGTAGAGCGCTGATGATGTAGTTGGAGTCATGTGGTGAGTGTGTCAGTAATTGGTTATGGTGTGACTCCCTAACATTCCCAAGAAGCAGGCATCACGAGAAGTAGAATCACGATAGGGAAAAAGTTCAAAATGGTGGGTGTAGAAGACATGTTGGAAGGGAGCAGTGGAAAATGAGTGATCTCACAAGAGGTGATGAAAATGGTGCGTAGCAAGGGCAGCAAGGCGTGGTCAGCAAGCAAGCTTTTTGTGTGAGCTGAAGGACAAGAACATGACTTTTCTGTCCCACACCAACATGATGAGGCTGGTTGACCCATCAGCTGACCAGTCTCCATCTTTCCCCAGTTTCTAAAGCATTTAGCTCATATTTTGTTTTGAAATCTACATCCGCTATTCTGTTCCTTTCATAAGAAATAAAGAACTTCTTCGTTTATGAAACTCTACCTAGTTTTGGTTAAATACTATCTTTTCTATGAAAATTAACAAGAGTGATAGAATTGGAAACTGGAAAGTAGAAAAGCATATTAATTTTTGATAGGAAATTCTTTCATTTTCATTGAATAAGTCCACCTGAATTAGATATTCTACCTTAATTACTACAAATAGTATTATCACAAACCAGATGGGCCAGCGAATTCAATTAAGCAGGCTGCTTTGCCTAAAAGAATGAAATACATAATGTGTTCGAATAGTAGTGTTTCTACTCAGCCCTGTACCACTGGCAGAATGGTTTGTTTCAGATACTGCAACCTTCCCGGATATTGACTAAAAACTGTTGTCTGTTTTGAACAGGATCATTTTGCACCACAGTGTTGAATCCCTGCTTCCCCAAAGTGTCTCATAGAAGGTTGAGCAGTTTACAGTGTCAATAAAGAAGCTTCCAAATTACTTGCAACATGGGGAAAAGGAGATCAAACAGCAAAATTGATTGGATTTAGCAACCATATTATGATGCTTTCTAACAGTTGTCAATTAAACCCCAAGACTTAATTGGTATTGTGGTTAAAATTACATATTGCTGATAAGTATTGGCACAAATAAATAAATTAGTGCACAGAAGCTGGAGCTTAATCTTGTGGCTTCATTCTTTCCTCCAGTTCCCAGCCCCTAACCCTCATCTGTCCCCTGCAGACAAATGTTGTTGTCTCTTCTCTACAACACATGCCATTCAGCCTCTAAACACAACTGTTAGGCTTTTCTGAAGAAAGGGCATCGGGACTCACAGTTAATAAGCTCAATATTGGCTTGGGGTCCTTGTGTGGATGGTTTAATTGACTGTGTTGCTAAGCTATTTCTTATACATCAAATGACTTCAAGGCATAACCACAGCATCCAAGAACCTCCAAGTCTCTGTCTTAATTCTTCTAATTGTACCAAGTGTAGGGGGGAAATCAAGTTCTGAGAGAGTCTATTCAAAAGACATTTGTTAAATGCCTGGTGGGAGCCCAGCAGCATTCAAGATAAAATGAGACAGGAAGTGAAGATAAACAGAACCCATGTTTACACACAACACACACCACACACACACACACACACAACAATGCTGAATCTAGTGGCAAGCGTCCACAGACATGCTCCTGACAGCAATTTGGAGATGTTCTAGGAAAGACAGGGTAGAAGAGACAGTTTGGACACCTTTGAAAACATAGATCCCACTGGCTGTATATTAATGGCTGATGGATAAAGTGCAAAGCATTCCCTGGGCAGGCGCTATACATACAAAATCACATCTAAAATCCACAGTACCTCCACCACTGGCCTTTATTCTCCTAACTAATTTGTAAATGGAATGACTGAAGCTCAGCATGGATAGAGAATGCTGCCAAACTAAATGAGGGCTAGAATATGGCCATATTTAAACCCACTTATGTCTGATTCCACACTGTGATGCTATGCCACATCTAGAGCTTCTGTGGAGAGGAGAAAGTGGAACAGATTTGACTGCGTACCCAGAGAGGATTACTTGATATGCTTGGTATATCTGCCATGGAGGAGAGCAACCCCATCTCCATTTTTTATTTTGATAATTCAGTGCTTCAATCATAGAATGAAAATGGACCTGAAAAACTGATTCTATTTAGTTTAGATTCGCCTGATTTGGAAGAATAAAAGGACTGCTAGTAGACTCTTTGGTTTGAAAATTTGTGACTGGAGAAAAGCTAACACTTCATTCATTCCTTATAAAAAGCAGGTGCCAGTCACCATTCCCACCTTTTTAAGAATAAATATTCATTGCGGGTGTGGTGTGCATATCTATAATCCCCGCACTCTGGAGCAGAGGCAAGCTAATTTCTATGAGTTTAGGCCAACCTGGCTACTAATGAGTTCCAGGACATCTGGGGATACAGAGGACCTGTCTCAAAAAGACCAAAACATAAATAAATAAAAATACTAGTTCATCTCCATGGTGGCCTTACGACATTGTGCAATATCCCATCCTTTTTTTTTTTTTTTTTTTTTTTTTTTTTTTTTTTTTTGTTTTTTTTTTTTTTTTTTTTCTTTTGTGTGTTTTCAGTCATGCATACTGATTTTTCTTTTATATTCACTTTTACTGATTTCCTCAGTTTCTTGGAACACTTTCCTTTGGTGTATCCTGTCCCTTTATGCCAGGAAGAGACTCCAGATGGCATTCTTCCCTGGAATCCATATCTGTAAGACTCAGAGCTGTGCTTGCTTTTGTCCATCTTCAACCTCCCCTTCGGTATCTGGACCTGCCAAAGAAATGACCACAGTCATGTATCCTTTGTATAAGTGCTTGCTATGTCAGGACCTCCAGATCTCCACACAGGGCTCATTCTACGTGTGCTCTCGCGTTGATATCTTGCCACCTTCTGGGGCAGTCCATGGTTATCTGTTTATATCTACGATGACAGTGTTTCCCTTAATACCCCCTTGTCACTTGTTATCATGTGTTCTGTAACACGTCTTATGAACTATTACCTGCATCTGTTCTCGCCCTTCCGCCGCTTACCCCTTCTCAGGTTATCTGTCCAACTGAGGACATAAAGCTGAGCTGAGGCTTCAGAGTTGATGGCCGTAACACTTTAAAATAAGTAACATGGGGAAGAGGAGGAGATGGGGAGAAGAGAATAGAGAACTGTGATGGGAGACCAAAGGAGATAAGAGACAGAAAAGGAAGTAAAGCCTCAAGATGGGGAGACCTATAAAGGAGAGAAACAATAATGAGGGAAGGTTAGGGAGAAAGGCAGAGACAACGAGACCTGGCTTTGTGCAAGCAACTGATTACACTCAGCACAGCCACAATGCCCACGGGCACATTCCCAACAGAAGCAAATAGTCCCATTACGTTCAGAATTTCTATGTAAACTTGAACAGTTGCAGCTTGTTTGTCACATAGTTTCCCAGAATGGCTTCTGAGCGTGATCATACTCTGCTCAAGTTCCTACGTTCTCTCTTCCCCAAAGACACTTTCTGGCTCTGCCTAAATTTTACTTGTCCTATTGGGGAAAGTTTATATTTAATTTCCATTATTTATACAAGTTACAGTGCAAATATTTTGGTAAGATAAAGGAAATAAAAACCTCCCAGGAGTGCCTCTGCCTCAACTGGCAAGCAATTTGATACAAATTTTTAATCAGTGAAACCCATCTATTAATACTTTTGTTCATTTGTTTGTCAGGTACCAGTGGTATAAAACTTAATACAGGCATGATGGCAAATTTAGCCTGGTCTCAGATGTGATATCTGTCCTCAGACTCATAAACTATTTCAGAGGAACGACATATATATGCACCACACATACAAAATGATGATGACTTAGGACAAGATGTGAGAAAATGATAGATTTAAGGGAGATTGCTGGGGCCTACAGGAAGCAAAGTGATATTTCTTCCCTGAATTGAACAGAGGCCATAGGTCTAACCACCTGACGAGACACCAATAAGTATCAAGGGTATGAGAAGTGGGTACTCAAGGAGTAGATGTAGAGTAGTTGGAAGAATAGCTACATTTATACCATTTTACTGATGAGAAAGGACAATTTCAGCTATTAGAGATGCTGAGAGGGTGGGAGAACTCAGAAGACAGAGCCTTGTCCTAAAGCTTGTTCTTTAGTAACACACTAAAGCTATAGTAGGAAATTGGGGGGGCGGTAAACCCTTTCTTTAGATAACTATATTTTTTACCTACTCCTGATTAAATCTCAACTTTTCTATTCTGTCTGATACTTTCCAGGCTGCGCCACTCCATTGTTTATGGATGTAAGACATTTGTTGAAGAAGAAATGTACTCATTCCTTGACCAGGGGGCATCATGACTCTGGAGTGACAATCTTTCAGGGGATTAAGAAGATGAGGAAGGAGCTAGAGAACTGGGCTCATCAGTCAGGAGCTAACGGCTCCTCTTGCTGAGGACCAGGGTTTTTCATTCTTAGCCACCCACATGAATATCATAACAGCTATCCTAACTCTTGTTTCCAGGGGATCCAAATGCCCTCTTCTGCCTTCAAGGCATCTGCCTGCAACTGGTGCACTTACATAGCACACAAAATAAAAAAAAGAGGGCGTAGACTTATTCCCATGAGTGCTTGCTTAGCAAGACACCACAAGGTTCTGTCCTGTGGATGCAGGGGTAAGTGATGCTCAGGAAGGACTTATAGTTGGGAGGCTCCTAGGGGAGACAGACGCCTGGCCACCCTTCCATAGCAACAAGCATGGTCCAGGTCCACAAGTTGCTATGATGCTGGGGCAGTTTGTCAGATCTTCTCGCTGTCTGTGTATTGTTAAGGGGGCTTTTTGAGAAAGGGCTCCTCCTGTCCTGAGCACAGATGTCACCAAGTGGTGATGTCTCTGAATCACTTTGCTTTCAGTGATGCGAATTGATTGTTCTAACAGAAGTCTTTATTGAGTTGGCTTACATTCCAAAACTTCTTCTTGTTATGGAGAATTAAAAAAAAAAAATACCAAAGATCACAGGAAAGTATGACCAAACATTCATGTGCTTTCTACCCAGCTTCAGCAACTCACCTCAAAGCCCAGTTTCTCTTTCTGTTCCTAGTCTACCTCCGTCCTTGTCCAAAAGCATTTTAAGGTAAACCGCCAGACATTAGATTATTTTCCCACTCACATGTTCATCCTGTTGTCTCTTACAGATAAGGATGCTATTAAGATATAGTTGTAAGTGACTTAAAATAATTTAAATTGCACTTCCAATTATTATTTTATTATGTAGGACAACATATAAACTCTATAAACAAACCAGATATATAGAGGTAAATAAAAAGATGAGACTAATTAATATTCACTCATTTTCCAACTCCCTGCAGATCCTCAAAATTCTCCTTCTGTTATATATACCTGGGCATTTGTTGCCTACGTATAAATTCCATAATTTTGTTTTCACATTTACTATGCTAAACTGAGTTTTCTCTTGATAGCAAATTATATATCTATCTATATCATTACATGCCTATGATTAGATATTTTTATTATGTAAGCAAGACTATCCACTAGTTTTCTACACTGCACATTTCAAGTTTGCTGCCTTTCTTAATTTTTCTAAGTTTTTTTCTTTTAAACATTTTCCCAGGGTTCTGTCTTGAAGGACTCTGTACTAAACCACTGCTCTGCCTCTTCCGTGCCAAATGGCTTTGAAAAAGTACTGCTTATCCATGATATAGCGTAGCGTGTTGCCCCTTGTACTTTTAATAACTATTATTAACCAAAGTTATTCTGGTATGTGAAGTGAAATAATTTTATGTTACATTTTTATTTTCCTTCAATAACTCCCCACCAACTGATTTTGTGCATTCGTGCCATATCATGTTAAGTTTATTGAGCCAAGATTGTAACCCAAAATGTCCCTTCATGTGAATACTGTAACCTGGTCAACCTAGAGTCACTCCCTAGAAGAAAAGCAATCTCCCACTCCCATGTTGTCATCGGTTTGCCATAGTTCCTCAGCTAAGTTTAGGTTCCTTTCCCTTTTCTTCCTTCATATGCTGAGTTTTTGTACGTTTCGTGCTTTTGTAGGGTCTTGTGCATGCTCTCATTCATTGCTTAAGTCGTTGAGCAACTTCCCAACCAGCTGAGAAAACTCTGTTGCCTTGTGGTCGCCCACCATCCCTGACTCTTTCAGTCTTTCTAAACCCTCTTCCACAAGGCCCTTGAGTCTTAGGTGGCAGAGGTTTCCTATAAGGGATAAACACATTGCTGTCTCTTTGTTAATCACCCTCTGTTGCACGGGAAAAGCTTCACTGGTGAGAGTTGAGCAACTTCATTAATATTCTTTCTGTTCCCTGTGCTATATTCCCTGAGCCTTAGGTGTGAGGTTGACTTCAGATTATCATGTGGGCTGCGTCATCCTCACAGAAATATTCTCTGTGTTTTGATCAGTTGTGGAACTCTGTTCTCCATCTGTTGTAAAACAGAATTGTTATTCCTCTAGAGCTTTCTATAACCTGGATCTTGTTGGTGATATTCCTGAGACATAGTTTTGACATATTCTTCAGTCATATATCTTTCCTATAAATTGTTCTTAAATCTAGGTTTATTGTACCATTGTTGGGACCCTTCTCCTGCTCTTCCTCCTCGTGTTTAGCATGATGTTATCACAAGCTGTAGCTCTGCTTCATGAGCGGGCACATAGGGATGACTGTTCAATTTCGTGGTATCTGATGTGCAACTACTTCCAGATCAGTTGTGCAAAATGTTAAACATTCTATCTCTTTCTTGATTTATCAGCTAAATTATTGCATCATAAAGCCTGAAGTTTGTCTTATCTAAGGAAGGATTTTTCTTTAGCTACTCAGTGATAGTTCAGGAAAGGCAGGATAAATGCTGTGTCTTTTCCTTCACCAGTTTTCGGAATAATAAATTTATTCCCTAGCAGCTGCCAATGCTAAACAACTAGTTTTCCTCTTTAGAGGTATTATGAATCTATGAGCAAAGCATATTTGACATATTCCAATACAGTGATGCTATTCTCCTTATTGATGTTCAAGTTGCCCCATTTGGGGTCCCAGGAGTCTCCTCACCTTGGCATACAAGACTTTGGGGACAGCCCAGCAGGTGCTGATGCCTTACCTACCATCTGGTATAGCAGCTTCTTTCTGGCTCATTTTTATCTTTCTTGCTCCAGTTGTAAAAATAAAACTCTGGTAATTCCAGTTTTAGTAATTGCTTGTACACTATTTATAGTGGAATCAATGCGGTATTGTTTTTCCAAGAAAAGTAAAAAACACCTTCATAAATCTACAAAAGTACACTTCAGATTTAGTACTATCAGTATTTTATTTAAATTATAGAATTTTTATCAAGCATTCGCTCTTTATTCAATTAGAAAGAGAAGTTCTCAG
Source organism: Rhizomys pruinosus (assembly GCA_009823505.1). Lineage (NCBI taxonomy): Eukaryota > Metazoa > Chordata > Mammalia > Rodentia > Spalacidae > Rhizomys > Rhizomys pruinosus. The sequence continues at coordinate 433,652 of VZQC01003882.1, forward strand.
TGGTAGTAATTCCTTTGCCAACACGTGTGCGTAGCAGTAGGGCCCACTTGAGGCTGCATTCTATTGAATAAAGCGTAGAAGTCTAAGAGATCTACTTGCCCCATTGCTACTCCAATGGAAAAACTGTAACTAATTAAAGAGGAACAGGGCAGCAAAGACCCAGTACATACCTAGACTTGAGACACTAATTTTTGGCTGCTTTATGAGTCATTTTTGTATACGTGCTTCCACATGCTTGCATGTGTGTGTGTGTGGTGTGTGTGTGGTGTGTGTGTGGTTGGGTGTGTATGAATTGAAGTGATGGGGCAGGAATGTTTAGGGGCATACAAGAATGCAGCGGATTTTTAAGACAAAAAGAATAGACTGGCTTAGATAACAGAACTGAAGAGGAATAGAATGCCTAGATTTTCAAGAGTTAGCAGCCATTAGCTCAAATTGAGACTAGAAAAGGTACAAGGCAAATTGTACCTTTAGCATATAGCACTGCTGTAAATGAATAAGCAATGAAGTGAGCATATGTAAGTATATGGTTCTTTGGATAGAAAGAGATTGGTTTTCAAAAATTTGCTCCTCTAATGGAACAAATAACCCCCTACTTGGAATATTATCGGTGAAGTGAATAGATTATCTCTGTTTATTTTTGGGAATTTTTATTGTGTGAGTGTACTGTCTGCATGTAAGTTTGTGCACCCATGTCCGTGCAATGCACACGTGAGGTCAGAAGAGGGGGCATGGATTCCCCTGGAACTGGAGTTTTAAAAGAACGGTTCTCAGCCACATGTGGGTGCTGGGAATCGAACCCAGGTCCTCTGCAAAGAGCCAGTTGGTGCTCTTAACCACTGAGCCATCTCTCAGCCCTTGAAAATTAGATATTCTAAACAGCATTTTTTTAGTTTAGGCCATTCACATTTTTCCCTTAAGTTTATATTACTCAACTACGGTATATATTATTCCACCCATATCTATCATTAACCATGTCTGAATCCGTAAGTGTAAGTTATTCAGGGCTCATAAGAGAGTCACATTAAACATCACAGGGTGCTTTCAGATAGAAGAAATATAAGTAAAACGTATTTCAGTCTTGCCTTCTAAAGGGTTTGTAGCTAGCCATCCACACGGAGAGAAAACCATTTGTATTTTATTTTTTTTATTGTAATTTATTATTATATTTATTTATTTTATATACACCTGTTACTGTCTGCTTGTAGAGCCTGGTTATGCACCACGTCCTGCAATGCTTGACAGAGGTCAGAGCAAGAGGGTGTTCGCGATTCCCCTGGAACTGGGGTTTCTCCTGGAATTGGAATTACAGAGGTTCCCAGCCACATGGGGTGCTGGGGATCAACCCAGGGTCCTCTGCAAAGAGAGTTGGCGCTCTATTAACCACTAGGCCATCTCTTCCAGCCACCTGTCATTTTTTTCTAGGGGGACTGTGTTTACTTCACTTAGCATATGGCTCAGTTCCATCATTTACCTTTGAATTCATGTATATCTTTTACCAAGTGGGCATACGTACCTCCACCTGTGTTAGAAATATTTGTACCCAGCATTTATTTATCTTCACTCATCAAGTTGAGGATGAGCATGTTGGTCTTAGCTTTCCGCTTTAGCTATTGTGAAAAGAGCTTGCAATAAACATAGATGCTGTGCATTCCATTGCAGTAGGATGAGTCTTGTGGGTTCTATACAGAATGGGCTGGCGGGAGGGGTCACGGCTGGTCATTTTTGAGTCTTTTAAGGGTTCTCCACGTGCTTTCCACAGTGGTTTGTATGAGTTCTGTACATTCCCACCAGCATGTATGAGTAGTTCACTTTCCCCCCAATCCTCTCCGAGCATTTGGTATCTTTTTGTCTTGATCTTAGCCCAGTCTTATGGTAGGCGCGGAGTGAGATGATATCTTTTTTTTCATTTTCTTTTTTTGATGATTATGTTTTAGTATTTCATGTCATCATCATTCTCAATTCAGTTCAGGCATATTTCCCTTTCCCTTTCCCCCCCCACCCCACCCCCATCCCAGATCATGCAGCTTTTCTCTCAGTTTTTTTTTTTTATTTTTTTTATTTTTAACATTAAGTAAATAATTTATGTGTTAGAAAACACTCCCTTATGTAAAACCAAAAAACCCACACAGCCCCAGGGTCCCACCATCCAGCAGGGGGATCGGGGGGGGGGGCTTGTATGTTTCAAACCAAGTTGATCAATGAGTGTCCAGCTTATTGTTGTAGTTTCTCATTCAACACAATTCGCCCTTACATTCTACCACACCTCTTCTCTTCAGGATTGTTCCTTGGCTTAGAAAAGAGGCACAGTTGATGAGAAGCAAAACAGTTCTACCTTTTCTCTGGGTGTTGTCCTTGGTCTCTGGTCAATTTGGGCTGTTTCCTTTCATGGGCGACAGGTTGTCCATGAATAACCTTTTGATCCTACTAATTGAAAGCCAAGCAATTAGATATATTAGGACTAAAACAGTATAATTGTTATTGGTAGGTTACTTTGGTATAGTCACACAGATGTTTGGATGGTATGTTAATCCATAAATTACATTTTTTTCTGTTAAATATGACAGGTCTACTGTGGCTTAAAATCTCCCTAACCGTTAGAGGAGATGTAAGCTTGTGGCATCAGCCATGGGTTATTCTCCAAGGAGAGATCCAATAGCCATATAGAGATTGGGATATACAGGCATATGGCTGCCACTGCTTGCCACAGTATATTTCCAGGCAGGTGAGTGAAGCTGGTGCTGATAGAGGAGTCTTCGCTTTGAGACCTATATTTGCCTATTGGTTTAGTGGCTGTCCATTTTGTCTTCCATTGCTGTGACAAAACACAGACCAACTACCAAACTTGGGGAGGAAAGGATTTTTTTATTCAGCTTACATCTCCCCGGGTCACAGTTCATCACTTAGGGAGCCCAAAGGGGAACTAGAGCAGAACCGAGGAGAGTGAAGCACAGGCCATGGAGGCACGAGCTGAGCAAGGCCATGGAGGAATCTGTTACTGGCTTGCTCCTCTGGCTCCATGCCCAGCCCGCCTTCTTATACAGCACACACACCTGCCCAGGGTGGCACTACTCATGTGGGCTGGGCCCTCCACACTGCTCACGACCATCAGACATACTCCACAGATGTGGCCACAGGCAAACCAATGGAGCCAATCCCCATAGAATCCCCATCTAGGTTGTCAACATGTAGTGTTATCCAGCACAATTGACCCCTTTTCACTTGACACACAAAACATCACCTATTAAACCACCACCTTCTAGTTCTTATCCCCAAAGTATGATGTTAACACTAAACACAACTATAGACAGTACAACCGTTAAAAAGCCCCACAGTCCTTAAAATGTCCAAAGCTTAAAAGTTCATTAAAATCTCTTAACTGTGGGCTGCTGTAAAATCCAAAAAACAAAGTATGTCTTATTTCAAAGGGAACAAATCAGACACTCCGACACAAACCTGAAGCCAGCAAGTTCAAGGTGAACCTGGGACTCACTCACGATCTTCTGGGGTCCAAGGGTGGTTTTGGCCAGCTCCCCCTCCTCCAGCTCTGCCGTCTGTGGCACACACAGCTCATCTCACAGCCAGGCCACTCCATTCCACCCTGCCACTGCCCTTGGTGGATCCCTGCTATCTCCAAAAAAGCGGGGTGCGGTGCTCATGCAAAGGGCGCACTCACCAATGGCCCTCTTCTGACCTCTTAGTAACAAGCCATCAGCTTCTCCTATGACCCCTGCATCCTGGGGTCTCCACTGCAACCGAGGTGCACTTCACCAATGGTCTTTCCTGACTCTTCACGTGCAAGCCTTGGCTGCTGCTCTGTAGACCCCTCAAATTTCAATGCCAGAACTATATGGAGACTCTTACATATTACCAAGTCTGCTTCTGGCTTAGGATGGAGGCTCAGGCCCCTTCTGGATCACAGCTTCTTTGGCTGACCCTGAAGAAATTCTTCCCAGAAGATTTCACCACAAGTGATGCTGGTCTCTTGTTACTTACAGCTTGATTTTTTCAGCCCCAGCTAACAGCATTAATTGTCCCAGTACACAAAAATTTCCCTTCAGGTTCTGGTCTCTTGTACTTACAGCTGATTCCTCTGCCCCAGCTGACCAGACCCACAGATATAAACCAGTCTTTGATCGACCTTTGCTCCCCCCTATTGAAACTGAAACTTCACAAGCCAGGCCTCCATCTTCTACAACTCCTTCACAAAACTGCTCCAAGCTCCACAGCAATGAATCTTAAGCATTCAATGATCTTCCAGCCCAAAGTTTCAAACGCCTCCACAATCCTTCCCCCAAACACCAAGGTCAGGTCTCGCACAGCTAATTAACCCCACATCTTCTTTACCAATTTCTAGTATTGTCAGGTTCTCTAAAGAAACAGAAGTAACAGCAGAAAAAAATAATATTATAGCTAGATATAGAAATTTATTGATTTGCTCTACATGACATCCCCCCCCCCCGTCCCCTGCTGGATGGTGGGACCCATGGGCTGTGTGGGTTTGGTTTTACATGAAGGATGTTTGTACTCATAAATTATTACTTAATGTTAAAAAATGAAAAAAAAACTGAGAGAAAGCTGCATGATCTGGGATGGGGTGGGGTGGGGTGGGGGAAAGGGAAAGGGAAATATGCCTGAACTGAATTGGAAAATGATGCATGAAATACACAAAGCATCAATAAAAAAAAATGAAAAAAAAAAGATATCATCTCACTCCAATAAGACTGGCTAAGATCAAGAAAACAAAAGATACCAAATGCTGGAGAGATTTGGGGGAAAGGAGACTACTCATGCACTGCTGGTGGGAATGTAAACTCATACAAACCCTGTGGAAAGCAGTGTGGAGAACCCTTAAAAGACTCAAAATGAACCTACCACCTGACCCAGCCATACCACTCTTGGGTATATACCCACAAGACTCATCCTACTGCAAAGGTATATGCACATCTATGTTTATTGCAGCTCTCTTCACAATAGTAAGAAGCTGGAAGCAACCCAAATGCTCCTCAACTGATGAGTGAATAACAAAAATGTGGTACATCTACACAGTGGAGTACTATGCATTGGTAAAAAAAGATGATATCATGAACTTCACAGGTAAATGGATGGAACTCGAAGCCATTATGCTAAGTGAAGTAACACAGTCCCTAAAAAACAAATGACAGGGGGCTGGAGAGATGGCCTAGTGGTTAAGAGCGCCAACTGCTCTTGCAGAGGACCTGGGTTTGATCCCCAGCACCCACATGGTGGCTGAGAACCGTCTGTAACTCCAATTCCAGGAGAACTCCAGTTCCAGGGGAATCCGACACCCTCTTCTGACCTCTGCAGCATTGCAGGACATGGGTGCATAGACCTACATGCAGACAGTACATTCATATAAATAAATAAATAAAAAATAAATAAATAAATAAATAAATAAATAAAATAAAATGACAAATGGTTTCTCTCATTTGTGGATGCTAGTACCAAATCCCCCAATTGAAAGACAAGCTGACCAACGTTATTATATTTCTTTCTATCTGAAAGCACCTGTGATGTTATAATGTGACTCTCTTAATGAGCCCTTGAATTAACTTAGCACTTACTTTTCAGACATGGTAATTAATGTATATGGGTGGAAAATATATATCCGTATTTTAGAGTAATATAAAATTAAAGGGAAAATGTGAATGCCTAAACATAAAAAAAATGCTGTTAAGAATATCTAATTTCAGGGCTGGAGAGATGGCTCAGTGGTTAAGAGCACCAACTGCTCTTGCAGAGGACCTGGGTTCGATTCCCAGCACCCACATGGCGGCTAAGAACCATCTTTAACTCCAGTTCCAGGGGAATCCAATGCCCTCTTCTGACCTCCACGTGGCATTGCACGACATGGGTGCACCAACCTACATGCAGACAGTACACTCACACACATAAAAATTAAAAAATAAAAAGAATATCTAATTTCACCGATAATATTCCAAGTAGGGGGTTATTTGTTCCATTAGAGGAGCAAATTTTTGAAAAAATATCGTTACTATAAAGAAAATATACTTACATATGTCACTTCATTGCTTATATCATTTAAGAAGTGCTATATGCTAAAGGTACAATTTGCCTTGTACCTTTTCTAGTCTCAATTTGAGCTAATGGCTGCTAACTCTTGAAAATCTAGGCATTCTATTCCTCTTCAGTTCTGTTATCTAAGCCAGTCTATTCTTTTTGTCTTAAAAATCCGCTGCATTCTTGTATGCCCCTAAACATTCCTGCCCCATCACTTCAATTCATACACACCCCAACACACACACACACACACACACACACACACACACATGCAAGCATGTGGAAGCACGTATACAAAAATGACTCATAAAGCAGCCCAAAAATTAGTGTCTCAAGTCTAGGTATGTACTGGGTCTTTGCTGCCCTGTTCCTCTTTAATTAGTTACAGTTTTTCCATTGGAGTAGCAATGGGGCAAGTAGATCTCTTAGACTTCTACGCTTTATTCAATAGAATGCAGCCTCAAGTGGGCCCTACTGCTACGCACACGTGTTGGCAAAGGAATTACTACCACTGAGAACTTCTCTTTCTAATTGAATAAAGAGCGAATGCTTGATAAAAATTCTATAATTTAAATAAAATACTGATAGTACTAAATCTGAAGTGTACTTTTGTAGATTTATGAAGGTGTTTTTTACTTTTCTTGGAAAAAAAATACCGCATTGATTCCACTATAAAGGTGTACAAGCAATTACTAAAACTGGAATTACCAGAGTTTTATTTTTACAACTGGAGCAAGAAAGATAAAAATGAGCCAGAAAGAAGCTGCTATACCAGATGGTAGGTAAGGCATCAGCACCTGCTGGGCTGTCCCCAAAGTCTTGTATGCCAAGGTGAGGAGACTCCTGGGACCCCAAATGGGGCAACTTGAACATCAATAAGGAGAATAGCATCACTGTATTGGAATATGTCAAATATGCTTTGCTCATAGATTCATAATACCTCTAAAGAGGAAAACTAGTTGTTTAGCATTGGCAGCTGCTAGGGAATAAATTTATTATTCCGAAAACTGGTGAAGGAAAAGACACAGCATTTATCCTGCCTTTCCTGAACTATCACTGAGTAGCTAAAGAAAAATCCTTCCTTAGATAAAGAAAACTTCAGCTTTATGGCAATATTTTAGCTGATAAATCAAGAAGAGATGAAGAATGTTAACATTTTGCAACTGATCCTGTAGTAGTTGCAAATCAGATACCACAGAAATTGAGACAGTCATCCCTATGTGCCCCTCATGAAGCAGAGCTACAGCTGTGATAACATCATGCTAAAAAGAGGAGGAAGAGCAGGAGAAGGGTCCCAACATGGTACAATACCTAGATTTAATGACCAATTTATAGGAAAGATATATGACTGAAGAATATGTCAAAACTATGTCTCAGGAATATCACCAACAAGATCCAGGTTATAGAAAGCTCTAGAGGAATAACAATTCTTTTTACAACAGATGGAGACAGAGTTCCACAACTGATCAAACACAGAGTTTCTGTGAGATACGCATCCCAAAATGATAAATCTGCAACACAACCTCTACACCTAAGGCTCAGGGAATATAGCACAGGGAACAGAAAGAATATTAATGAAGTTCTCAACTCTCACCAGTGAAGCTTTTCGTGCAACAGATGGTGATTAACAAGAGACAGCAATGTGTTTATCCCTTATAGGAAACCTCTGCCACCTAAGACTCAAGGGCCTTGTGGAAGAGGGTTTAGAAAGACTGAAAGAGTCAGGGATGGTGGGCGACCACAAGGCAACAGAGTTTTCTAGCTGGTTGGGAAGTTGCTCATACGAACTTAGAGCAATGATGAGAGCATGCACAAGACCCATACAAGCACGAAACAGACAAAAACTCAGCATAGGAATGAAGAAATGGAAAGGAAACCCTAAACTTAGCTGAGGAACTATTGGCAACCGATGACAACTGGGAGTGGGAGAGTTGATTTTCTTTTAGGGAGTGACTCTAGGTTGACCAGGTTACAGTATTCACATGAAGGGACATTTTGGGTTACAATCTTGGGTCAATAAACCTTAACATATATGGCAGAATGCACAAAATCTGGTGGGGGAGTTATTGAAGGAAAATAAAAATGTAACATATAAATTATTTCACTTCACTACCAAGAAATAACTTTGTTAAATAATAGTTATTAAAAGTAAAGGGGCAAACAGCTACGCCTATATCATGGATAAGCAGTACTTTTCAAAGCCATTGGCACGGAAGAGGCAGAGCAGTGGTTTAGTACAGAGTCCTTCAAGACAGAACCCTGGGAAAATGTTTAAAAGAAAACAAGCTTAGAAAAATTAAGGGCACAAACTTGATGTGCAGTGTAGAAAACTAGTGGATAAGTCTTGCTTACATAATAAAATATCTAATCATGGCATGTAATGATATAGATAGATATATAATTTGCTATCAAGAGAAAACTCAGTTTAGCATAGTAAATGTGAAAACAAAATTATCTGAATTTATACGTAGGAAAAAATGCCCAGTGTACTATATAACAGAAGGAGAATTTTGAGGATCTGCAGGGAGTTGGAAAATGAGTGAATATTAATTAGTCTCATCTTTTTATTTACCTCTATATTCTGGTTTGTTTATAGTAGTTATATGTTGTCTACATAATAAAATAATAATTGGAAGTGCATTTAAATTATTTTAAGATAAACTGTAAAAATATATTCTTAATAGCAGTCCTTATCTGTAAGAGACAAAGGATGAAATGTGAGTGGGGAAAATAATCTAATGTCTGCGGTTTACTTAAAATGCTTTTGGACAAGGAGGAGGTAGACTAGGAACAGAAAGATAAACTGGGCTTTGAGGTGAGTTGCTGAAGCTGGGTAGAAAGCACATGAAGTTTGGTCATACTTTCCTGTGATCTTTGGTATTTTTTTTTTTTAATTCTCCATAACAAGAAAGTTTTGGAATGTAAGCCAACTCAATAAAGACTTCTGTTAGAACAATCAATTCGCATCACTGAAAGCAAAGTGATTCAGAGACATCACCACTTGGTGACATCTGTGCTCAGGACAGGAGGAGCCCTTTCTCAAAAAGCACCCCTTAACACCAGACAGCGAGAAGATCTGACAAACTGCCCCAGCATCATAGCAACTTGTGGACCTGGACCATGCTTGTTGCTATGGAAGGGTGGCCAGGCGTCTGTCTCCCTTAGGAGCCTCCCAACTATAAGTCCTTCCTGAGCATCACTTACCCCTGCATCCACAGGACAGAACCTTGTGGTGTCTTGCTAAGCAAGCACTCATGGAATAAGTCTACAGACCCTCTTTATTTTTATTTTGTGTGCATGTAAGTGCACCAGTGCATGCAATGCCCTTGAAGGCCAGAAGAGGGCATTGGATCCCCTGGAACAAGAGTTAAGGATAGATGTTAGATATCATGTGGGTGCTAAGAATTGAACCCTGGTCCTCAGCAAGAGGAGCCAGTGCTCCTGACTGCTGAGCCCAGTTCTCTAGCTCCTTCCTCATCTTCTTAATCCCCTGAAAGATTGTCACTCCAGAGTCATGATGCCCCCTGGTCAAGGAATGAGTACATTTCTTCTTCAACAAATGTCTTACATCCATAAACAATGGAGTGGCGCAGCCTGGAAAGTATCAGACAGAATAGAAAAGTTGAGATTTAATCAGGAGTAGGTAAAAAATATAGTTATCTAAAGAAAGGGTTTACCGCCCCCCCAATTTCCTACTATAGCTTTAGTGTGTTACTAAAGAACAAGCTTTAGGACAAGGCTCTGTCTTCTGAGTTCTCCCACCCTCTCAGCATCTCTAATAGCTGAAATTGTCCTTTCTCATCAGTAAAATGGTATAAATGTAGCTATTCTTCCAACTACTCTACATCTACTCCTTGAGTACCCACTTCTCATACCCTTGATACTTATTGGTGTCTCGTCAGGTGGTTAGACCTATGGCCTCTGTTCAATTCAGGGAAGAAATATCACTTTGCTTCCTGTAGGCCCCAGCAATCTCCCTTAAATCTATCATTTTCTCACATCTTGTCCTAAGTCATCATCATTTTGTATGTGTGTGCATATATATGTCTGTTCCTCTGAAATAGTTTATGAGTCTGAGGACAGATATCACATCTGAGACCAGGCTAAATTTGCCATCATGCCTGTATTAAGTTTTATACCACTGGTACCTGACAAACAAATGAACAAAAGTATTAATAGATGGGTTTCACTGATTAAAAATTTGTATCAAATTGCTTGCCAGTTGAGGCAGAGGCACTCCTGGGAGGTTTTTATTTCCTTTATTTACCAAAATATTTGCTACTGTACACTTTGTGAAAATAATGGAAATAATATAACTTTCCCCAATAGGACAATAAAATTTAGGCAGAGCCAGAAAGTGTCTTTGGGGAAGAGAGAACGTAGGAACTTGAGCAGAGTATGATCACGCTCAGAAGCCATTCTGGGAAACTATGTGACAAACAAGCTTGCAACTGTTCAAGTTATCCGTAGAACTTCTGAAGTCATCGGGCTATTTGCTTCTGTTGGGCATGCTGCCTGGGCATGTGTGGCTGTGCTGAGTGTACTCAGTTGCTTTCACAAAGCCAGGCTCCGTTGTCTCTGCCTTCTCCCTACCTTCCCTCATTATTGTTTCTCTCCTTTCTAGGTCTCCCCATCTTCTGAGGCTTTCCTTTCTGTCTTCTTTATCTCCTTTTGTCTCCCATCACATTCTCTCCTTTCTTCTCCCCATTCCTCCTTCCCATGTTACTTATTTTAAAGTGTACTGCCATCAACTCTGAAGCCTCAGCTCAGCTTTATGTCCTCAGTTGGACAGATAACCTGAGAAGGGGTAAGCGGCGGAAGGGCGAGAACAGATGCAGGTAATAGTTCATAAGACGTGTTACAGAACACATGATAACAAGTGACAAGGGGGTATTAAGGGAAACACTGTCATCGTAGATATAAACAGATAACCATGGACTGCCCCAGAAGGTGGCAAGATATCAACGCGAGAGTACACGTAGAATGAGCCCTGTGTGGAGATCTGGAGGTCCTGACATAGCAAGCACTTATACAAAGGATACATGACTGTGGTCATTTCTTTGGCAGGTCCAGATACCGAAGGGGAGGTTGAAGATGGACAAAAGCAAGCACAGCTCTGAGTCTTACAGATATGGATTCCAGGGAAGAATGCCATCTGGAGTCTCTTCCTGGCATAAAGGGACAGGATACACCAAAGGAAAGTGTTCCAAGAAACTGAGGAAATCAGTAAAAGTGAATATAAAAGAAAAATCAGTATGCATGACTGAAAACAAAGGATGGGATATTGCACCAATGTCGTAAGGCCACCATGGAGATGAACTGAGTATTTATTATTTATTTATTTTTGGTCTTTTTGAGACAGGTCCTCTGTATCCCCAGATGTCTTGGAACTCATTATGTAGACCAGGTTGGCCTAGAACTCATAGAAATTAGCTTGCCTCTGCCTCCAGAGTGCTGGGATTAAAGATATGCCACCACACCCGCAATGAATATTTATTCTTAAAAAGGTGGGAATGGTGACTGGCACCTGCTTTTTATAAGGAATGAATGAAGTGTTAGCTTTTCTCCAGTCACAAATTTTCAAACCAAAGAGTCTACTAGCAGTCCTTTTATTCTTCCAAATCAGGCGAATCTAAACTAAATAGAATCAGTTTTTCAGGTCCATTTTTCATTCTATGATTGTAACACTAACTTATCAAAATAAAAATGGAGATGGGGTTGCTCTGCCTCCATGGCAGATATACCAGCATATCAAGTAATCCTCTCTGGGTAACTCAGTCAAATCTGTCCACTTTCCCTCTCCCAGAAGCTCAGATATGGCATAGCATCACAGTGTGGAATCAGACATAAGTGGGTTTAAATATGGCCATATTCTAGCCCTCATTTAGTTTGGCAGCATTCTCTATCCATGCTGAGCTTCAGTCATTCCATTTACAAATTAGTTAGGAGAATAAAGGCCAGTGGTGGAGGTACTGTGGATTTTAGATGTGATTTTGTATGTATAGCGCCTGCCCAGGGAATGCTTTGCACTTTATCCATCAGCCATTAATATACAGCCAGTGGGATCTATGTTTTCAAAGGTGTCCAAACTGTCTCTTCTACCCTGTCTTTCCTAGAACATCTCCAATTGCTGTCAGGAGCATGTCTGTGGACCTTGCCTACTAGATTACACATTTGTGTGTGTGTGTGTGTGTGTGTGTGTGTGTGTGTAGACATGGGGTTCTGTTTATCTTCACTTCCTGTCTCATTTTATCTTGAATGCTGCTGGGCTCCCACCAGGCATTTAACAAATGTCTTTTGAATAGACTCTCTCAGAACTTGATTTCCCCCCTACACTTGGTACAATTAGAAGAATTAAGACAGAGACTTGGAGGTTCTTGGATGCTGTGGTTATGCCTTGAAGTCATTTGATGTATAAGAAATAGCTTAGCAACACAGTCAATTAAACCATCCACACAAGGACCCCAAGCCAATATTGAGCTTATTAACTGTGAGTCCCGATGCCCTTTCTTCAGAAAAGCCTAACAGTTGTGTTTAGAGGCTGAATGGCATGTGTTGTAGAGAAGAGACAACAACATTTGTCTGCAGGGGACAGATGAGGGTTAGGGGCTGGGAACTGGAAGGAAATGAATGAAGCCACAAGATAAGCTCCCAGCTTCCTGTGCACTAATTTATTTATTTGTGCCAATACTTATCAGCAATATGTAATTTTAACCACAATACCAATTAAGTCTTGGGGTTTAATTGACAACTGTTAGAAAGCATCATAATATGGTTGCTAAGTCCAATCAATTTTGCTGTTTGATCTCCTTTTCCCCATGTTGCAAGTAATTTGGAAGCTTCTTTATTGACACTGTAAACTGCTCAACCTTCTATGAGACACTTTGGGGAAGCAGGGATTCAACACTGTGGTGCAAAATGATCCTGTTCAAAACAGACAACAGTTTTTAGTCAATATCCGGGAAGGTTGCAGTATCTGAAACAAACCATTCTGCCAGTGGTACAGGGCTGAGTAGAAACACTACTATTCGAACACATTATGTATTTCATTCTTTTAGGCAAAGCAGCCTGCTTAATTGAATTCGCTGGCCCATCTGGTTTGTGATAATACTATTTGTAGTAATTAAGGAGATATCTAATTCAGGTGGACTTATTCATGAAAATATAAAAGAATTTCCTATCAAAAATTAATATGCTTTTCTACTTTCCAGTTTCCAATTCTATCACTCTTGTTAATTTTCATAGAAAAGATAGTATTTAACCAAAAACTAGGTAGAGTTTTCATAAAAGGAATGAAGTTCTTTATTTCTTAGGAAGGAACAGAATAGCGGAGGTAGATTCAAAAATAGAGCTAAAGGCTTTAGAAACTGGGGAAAGATGGAGTACTGTCAGCTGAGGGTCAACAGCCTCAGGTCAGTGGTGTGGGGACAGAAGAAGTCAGTTCTGTCCCTTCAGCTCCACAAAAAGCTTGCTGGCTGACCACGCCTGCTGCCCTTGCTACTGCACCATTTTCATCACCTCTGTGAGATCACTGCATGTTTTCCACATTGCTCCCTTCCAACAGTCTTCTACACCCACCATTTGAACTTTTTCCCTAGACTTCACTCTCCTCATGGCCTCTTGCTTGAAGAATTTGTATTGAGCTCATTTTACTGCCCTCACACTTGGTCTACATTCTTTCATCCTTACCTCTTTCTGAAGCCTCATTTTCCATTCCTTTCCTCTTGATTGGATGAGTGTTTGATTTCCTTTTTCATTTCCTCTTCTGATTTCTTTAGTATTTCCACTTCCTTTTGGAGCTTCTCAATCTCTTCCTGTAGTTCTTTGCTTCGCTGGTTGGTTTCCTTATCTTTTTCAACATGGGATCTTTTCAGTGTTTCCACTTCCTTCTGGAGTTTATCATTTTCTCTCTCTAGGTCCTTCTTGAGTTTTTCATTCTCTTTTTTTAGTTCTCTGACTTGCTCTTTAGAGTTTTTGATTTCTTTGAGAATGTTCATAATCGTACTTCTTATAATCAACCACAAGAACAGCAATGATGTGGGAGATGGCCATCGTTACTCACTGGCAGTATGAAAACCAATAGCCCATCACTTTCTCAGACATTCACAGACTGCAACACTTTCTTGGGTGTGAGTCAGACCTGTATAGATGGACTGAATGTGTAATGAGCTAGCTATGCCAGAAGATGTTAGGCTAGACAGCAAAAGCTGGGGAACTCTGGACCAGTTTAACCCCAGTGATACCTTTTATTTATCCCTCTGTGGGCTCAACTGTGCTAGCATATGAGAGCTCATCACATAGCTATTTCCCATCTGTAGTCACTGAAGTAAGTATAACTGCCAATCTGCTTAGTCTGTGTAACTGTACTAACCCTACTCAAAGGAAAGAGAGTTGCTATTTCAGATGGCTCACATGTATGCACATGCAACATACATGTACACACACAAACAGGCAACCACATACAAGTAAGTAAATACACACTAGCATGTGTGCACATATAAACATTACATGTACACATGCTGACATGAGCACATACACACATTCACATAGAGATACATGCACATGTACACAAATCCACTCATGTACACACATGTATGCATGCATGTATACAAAGTGAGTGCACAGCCATACACAAATATTCCTAGGTGCAAACTCACAACTGCACATAGGGAGCACATGGATGCACACACATATGTCCATATAGGGCTACTTGTGAATGCACAAATACACAGACGGAAGCATTCAAACCTATGCACACAAACACACAAACAAGTTGAACATACCCATACACATACACACAAACATGTAACACATGAAGGTGTACACACAGAATGGCTTTCTTACACACACTTACATGAACAAACATGCATGCACACACACAAATGAACACACATGCATATGCACAAGCACATAAATACAAAGGCACATACATGGACAAACATGTGGACACATAGATGCACATATTTAATCCCTCACTTATACGGGCATAAAAAGAAATATACTCAAGCCTACATGTACAACTAAATGATACCACACATGCATTCAAATGCACATGTACAGGAACACACAAATACAATGAACAACGGTGTACAAACACTCATATGTGGCAGGTATGCTGTGGTGAAGTGTGAAATGTTCCACCTGTGTTCATGTATTTGGTCTCCACTGGGTGGCGCTGTCTGAGGAGGAAGTGAGTCACTGGGGGGGGGGTCTTTAAGGGTTCACAATCTTACCGCACTTCCTGCTCACTTCTTTCCTGTGTGTGGCTGAGATGTGGTCTCTCAGCTTCCTGCTCCCAGTACCTGCTGCTGTGCTTCTGCTGCCATTGTGGACACTCCCTGGTGATGTAAACCAGTGTAAACTCTCACAGAATCAAGCACATGTATATACGTATGCATTCATGGAAATACACAAACACACATGAGCATATACAAATCCACACATATGCACTTGATATGCACATATGCATGCATGTAAACATATATGCATACAAAACACACATCCACTGGGCGTCGTGGCACACACCTTTAATCCTAGCACTCAGGAGGCAGAGGCAATTCTTTGCAAGTTCAAGGCCAGCCTGGTCTACAGAGTGAGTTCTAGGACAGCTGGGGCTACAGGGAGACCCTGTCTCAAAAAGACCAAAAAAAACAAAAACCAAACCAAAACAACACATACCCACACATGTAGACAGACATGTAGACATGCATGCAAATACACATGAACACACATACAATTTACATATACTCATACATAAACAGATACATAGGCACACACATATGCATGCATATACATTCACACACTCAATTACGTGTACACATAATCACAAATGTAAATCCATATCATATCCATGAAGATATACACATGTAATGTGCACACATGAACACACACAATGTGTACACATAGCACATGTACACATACATACATGCCCATACCCACACACAAACTCAGAATCAAGCACTCACAAAGTGCACTCCTTTACACATTCAAACTCATATGGACAAGTACATATATACACACACATGCAATGGTAGACAACTCTGGAACTCAGTGCATACACATACATGTATGTACATGCATGGATACCCAGAGCCTCATGCTCATATACATGTGAATACATGCACTTACACACATGAACACACATGTGCACATACATTAACATATTAAGGATTTCTTTGTGAGTTCTCTGAGTCTATTTAAAACTAAATAGCTTGGGGTTAAGAATGGTTTGGCCGGGCGTGGTGTTGCACACCTTTAATCCCAACCCTCAGGAGGCAGAGGCAGGTGGAGCTCTGTGAGTTCAAGGCCAGCCTGGTCTACAGAGTGAGTTCCAGGCCAGCTGGGACTAAATGGAGACCTTGTCTCAAAAAATACCAAAAAAAAAAAAAAAAAAAGGAATGGTTTGAAGAATATTCCTTAAAACATTTTCTTCTATTTTATGCAGTCTCAATGGTATTTATTTTATGTAAGTGAAAGAACTAATAGAAAATAATCACAAATCACCACAGCCTGGTCTCATTTACTACTCACCTCATGACTGTAAAGGTCCACCAGTTACAAAGCTAGTCTACATATATCTTCAAGGAAAGTCCCCTGAATGGATTTTTTTTTTTTTTTTAGGAGAAAAGATTACTCCATCTCCAGTGTGATTTTTTAAAAAATCTTTTTGAGACAGGGTCTCCCTGTAGCCCCAGCTGGCCTGGAACTCACTATGTAGTTCAGGCTGACCTTGAACTCAGAGATCCACCTGCCTCTGCCTCCCAAGTGCTGGGATTAAAGGCCGGCAACCCCACACCTGACAAAACTGTATCAGCTATAGCGGCAGTTCTCCAGGGCTCTGAAATACTCCGAAATACTTGTGGTAATGAGGCTTGCTTAGGTCCTGTATCCAGTTCCCTCGGTGGCTTGCTGGGAAGGAACAGTGATGAAGATCTTCATTTTCATTTTTCTAAAAGCCCTCTCATTTTAACATCACCAACCACAGCCAGAAGCAACAAAGGAAGAACTCCCTAAATATCCCTCATTATGCTACTTAAGCATTTATTTTTAATCTATTTATTTATTTTTATGTGTATGAGTGTACTGTCTGCGTGTAGGTTGGTGCACCCGTGTCGTGAGGTCAGAAGGCGTCGGATTCCCCTGGAACTGGAGTTAAAGACGGTTCTTAGCCGCCATGTGGGTGCTGGGAATCGAACCCAGGTCCTCTGCAAGAGCAGTTGGTGCTCTTAACCACTGAGCCATCTCTCCAGCCCCAACTTAAGCATTTAAATAATTCGTTTCCTAAAGTTTGGCTGCCAGGCTCATAAGCAGCTGTCAGGTCTCAGTATTTTACAGCATTTTCCCAATTCAATGCAAACTGCCTGCATGGGACCATTAATTGGGTTTCTTTATTTGCTTTCTTCAGTTGGAGGAAGGGCTGCTAAAGAAGACAAGAGCGAAACTTTTCCAATATTCTTTCTACATTCTTCTTAGTGCTCTTCAAATGAAGGCAAAGCTTCCGGGAGTGGGTGGCACACCAGCGCCATTCTTGCAGAACTCCCACTTAAGATGTGCTTTTCATTACGCCTTTTAATGACCATATGATTTTGATTTTATTTGTTTGGCTTCTTTCTAACTTCCATTAATGGATGAGTTAACACATGACTCAGACAGCTACTTCTCTTCCTCTTTAGGGATGCAGAGAAGCTTTTAAAAATTCCATCTATATAAGTATTTGAACTACTTTGCATTGAAAGCCATATTTTATTGCCCATAAGACTAAGGTGCCATGCTTACAAGACTAATAACACTGGTGAATTGACAGCACTTTGCTTTCCTACACATCTCAAGGACAGTGAGTGGAGGAATTTTGTCCTCTGATTAAATTAGTCCCAGGAAGAAAGAGAAGTGCCTGAGGTGATACATCGGGGCATTTGGGTCAAAGTCTGCTTTAGCAAGAACATTATGATGCACAAGCCATCCCTAAAGCTATGGCATTAAATCCAACTAAAAACCTTTATTCATTGGAAAAAGGTAGCAAAATTAGAAAGAAATTTAATTCAAACTTGGTTAGGGACAAACCTTTCCCCAACCTTCATGCTGTTGCTAACAATAAATTGGTAAATACCCACCTACCTAAATTCAGAGTTTTGCAACAAAATAGAGATGTACCCTTGAGAAATAAGTGTTCGGGTTCTACATGATGTGAAGTAAGTACACTGCTCCCTGTCTTTCCCACTGGAAGCAACCAAGCATACTAAATGTGGCATCTATTGGAGGACCTGGGAAATGTTGATGGGCCACTTGAGGAGCTGCAGGAATCATTGAACTGGCATCATCTTTGTAGCCCAAGATCCAGAGGTACATAGTAGGTCAGATAGAAAACTCTAAGGGAGGCCTTCTTTCTGGTCAAAGGAACAGAACACCGGGCCCCTGGTTTTTGATGCCACCTTGTGTTTGTTATGTTTTCTAGTCTCTCATTCCTCAGCCCCAGTGCCAACCCATGGTAGCCTGGGTGGCAAGAGCAGAAGAACTGTGGCAGAAAGCTGGCAACTGGAGCCTAAGGAACAGGTGCCCAACAGCAACCCACAGGCTCACAAGGGATCCACACTGCTTCTCTTTCCCTTTCCTAATCCTCTTACCATTTGCCCTGGGAGGAATAACAAAACAAAATATGAACAGAAGATAGGAAATTCAAAGCCATGGATTTGTGGCTAGAAAGGGATCATTACAGCTGCAAAGTCACAAGGAACTAAGGGAGATGGCAGAGCGAGGTAACTTCTGCATTGTTAACTTCTGCATGCATATCTCTGGATTTCAGCCCATATGACAGATTTTGGGAAGGGTTGTCTGAAGTAGAACACTGCCTATTCATACTGGTTCCTGTGTGCCACAGAAGAAAGATAGCTCCCAACAGCACTTCAATGGTTTTCAAAACTGAATTAACATTTGACCAACAGGCCTTAGAAATCCACCTGAAAATGGTGACCATAACATTCCTGACTCAATCAATTGTCTACTTAGAAACAATGAATTTCAATAATTTCTATAAAACTTAATACCAAGAGTCTCATAGCAAAATGTTCAGTGTGCCCAGAATGCACCTTAAATTTACTCAATGACAAAAAGATCAGGAAAATTACAACTTGATAAAGAAAAATGATTCAACATATGCTAAAATTATATGATATACTCCTTAAATTATCAGATTTTAGAGAAGCCATTTAATCCATAGGTGATTCTATTTAAATAAATGAAAAGATAGAAAGTAGAAGCAGAGAAATAGGAGACCTTAAAAAGACCCTGATAGAGCCAATGCTCAGGAGGCAGAAGCAGGTGGATCTCTGTGAGACTGTGGCCAGGCTGGTCTACATAGTGAGTTCCAAGTCAGCTGGGGCTGCAGAGAGACCCTGTCTCAAAAAAATAAAAAATATCCAAATGGAAATTTTAGAACTGAAATGTAGAAAAAGCAAAATAAAAACTCCATGGGATATTCCCAACAACATATTGAGAAAGGACACCAGATTTAAAGATCTATCAGTAAAATTACCCAGCCTGAAATTCCAACACTTGGGAAATGGAAGAAGGAGGATAAGGAGTTTCAGGGGATCCTCTATTACACAGTGAATTTTAGGTCAGACTAGGCTACAGAAACCCTGTCTCAAAAACAAAAGATCAGAACCAAGGGATAAACCATTAAAAACAATAAACAGAGTCAAAACTTGTCTGTCATAATACCAGAAGTTATAATAATCATACTTTCAAAGTTGTGGAATCAGAGGAGTAAAAGTTTGATGCAAAATCATCTCTTTATTTAATATATAATCTATTATATATTAAATTATATATATAATTTATCATATATTATTTATATATAATATATAATAAATGATATATAATATATAATTTATATAATATATTATATTATATTAAAATTATATATAATATATAATTTATATAACATAATATATTATATTATATTAAAATTATATATAATACAGATTATATTATATATAATTATATATAATATAATACATAATAAATTATATATTATATATTAGATTATATATAATTTAATATATAATTTATTGAGTTTTTGTGCATTTCATACAATAGTTCTTAATTAAATTTAGATCCCCTCCCCCATCCATGCTCCTACCCACCCCCACTGGACTTCATACAATCTGTCATATATTTTAAGTCCTATCCTGTCAAACATTTGTACCCAGGTGTCCTTTGGTGCAAGTTTATCCAACAGAGTCTAGTCAGCCCATCTATAGATGTCAAGGAAGTTCTACTCTCCCTCACTTGGCAGTAATCAGTTGCCACAATTCCCAGGCTGTAGCCTTCCCACTGCCCATTTGCCTCCCTCAACAATGGGCCTCTGTCTGATTGAGTTCGCATGGGTCTTGTGCATGATGCCACCATTGCTGCGAGTTCACAGGAGCAATCTTCCAATGGCCTGAAAGCCTGTTTCCCTGTTTATGAACCAACCCAGGCTCGCAGAATCTTCCTGCTGCCTTTTCCACGGGTGGGTGAGATTTCATATAGGAGTCCTATCCAGAGACACACACTCCGCAATCTCTTATTCTCTAAAACTCAGGCAGTTCTCGCCTATGTTATTGTGGGAGTCTACTCTAACCAACAACTTGAAGGGAAGATTCTCCTGTCTGGCAAATTTTTTGAAGAAATAATGCCTGTAAACTTTTTAATATTGTAAAAGACTTATAAATTCAATATCTAAAAGCCTTATTGAACATCAACAGGACAAATTCAAATAAATACATGCCCAGATACCTAATAATGAAGTTGCTAGAGACTAAAGATAAAGACGATAACCTCAGAAGAGCCAGAGAAGAAAACAGAACCTAACAAATGCAGGGCTGATTCCCTGAATGGCACAGATTTCTCATAAAAAACAAATAGTTGGTAAAATGAGCTGAAAGAAAAGAGAGCTCCTGTCTAGTGAAAATTCCCATCAGGAATAAAAAAGAAATTTAAACATGCTTAGAGGAAAGGAAACTAATTAGATTCCACACCAGCAGACCTGCTCCTTAAGAAGATTTTCAGATGGAAGAGAAATTGTACCAGATGGAAATTTCTAATTTTCCTTTTTTTATTGACTAAATTTATTTTTGACAATCTCACACCTGTACATAATGCACACCAACCTCTCCCCTCTCTCCATTAGCCCTATCTATCCCCTTCTTGCCTGAAAATCTCTTTTTCACATTCATGTCTATTCATTTTGCTTTGAAGCCCACTGATTTTAACTAGTGCTATCTGTGCGAACATGGGTTTGGCCTGCCTGTTGGAGCCTGGTAGGTTTAGTAGTGCACACAATAGGTGACAATGGTTTTCCCTCTCCCAGAATACCTCAGTAACCAGTAGTTCAGCAGCGGTGAAGAACCAAGGAGCTGCTGCCTCTTCCTTGATTGATTCTTGACAAGGCCATTCATGTGAGGGCCTACTGTAGGTAACTACAGTAGTTGTGAGATCATGACTTCTGTGGTTGTATCACATCTAGAGAATGGTTTTTCCCAGCTCTTCTCCCTATTTACAGTTTTTTTTCTCCTGCTCCTTCTTCCACAGTGTTCCCTGAACCTTAGAGTGACGCGAATGTCTTATTTAGAGTTGAGCTCTCAACTGTCTACTTAATCTGTTTCTCTGACAGAAGTGAGTCTTTGAATAGTTCAATGCAAGGAGGGACTTCTTTCATTAAAGCTGAGAGTAGCTTTTTAAATTAATTAATTGATTGATTAATTAATTGATTAATTAATTATTTTTTTTTACTTTTTGTCTTTTTACTGAGATCTCAAGTTTTATACCTGAAGTACAATTTCTCAGGACTTACTATTTATTTATTTCTGGTTATACTTTCCTTTTGGAAGTTTAAGGCCACACAGTTAGCCCAGATTAACCAAGGTTTTTGTTTTCTCAAGGTCAGTTGAGGATCTGGTCCTCAAAGGTCACACAGGGTTTTTTTTTGGGGGGGGGAGTCCCTGGCTCCTTTTGGCTTTTCATTTACCAGTTCCATCCACTTGAGGACAAAGTCAGGTCTTGTTAGACCAGGCTTCCCTTTTTGATGCATGAGCAGACTTTCCTTTTTATCGACTGGACACTGGCTGAAGTCTCATTAGTAAATCTCCAAGATCTCCCTGCACAGGAAGACTGGCGACTCACATTTGCAGGACATTTCAAGAGATGCCCCCATGCATAGTCCCCTGGGACTTAGTTGACCTCTGAGGGTAAGGAACAGAGTTATCCCTTAAGACCCTCTACCAAATTGGTATGGGCATTAAGTATGGTTGTTACGCATCATGAAAGGCTAAGTTACACCAGCCTGATACTTTTATTTATTTATTTTTTACCACTCAGACTGCATTCTCTACCTCTATTCTCCCGAAGAAGAGAAGAATAATCATCAATGGTCCTGCTACTTTTGTGTTTTTGTTTTTGTTTTTGTTTTCGAGACAGGGTCTCCCCGTAACCCCAGCTGACCTGGAACTCACTCTGTAGACCAGACTGGCCTTGAACTCACAAAGATCCGCCTGCCTCTGCCTCCCGAGTGCTAGGATTAAAGGCGTGCGCCACCACGCCCAGCCGGGCCTGCTACTTTTAACTACTCTATAATATTTTAGAAAAGGCTTGGACAAAAGCCCAAGCAGCCTTGTATAAGAAATACTAAGAAGAACTCCCATAAAATAAATACTGTGGTTAGACAGAATATTATGACAAACTAGTTTTTCCTCATTCCTTTGATCTTAAATTACTCTAAAATATGCATACATGTTCTCCGTCCATATACCAAAAATTCCTAACTCTGAAAATAAATGGTAGCTTAATTCTAGAACTTGTTAAGGGATTCATAATATAAGAGCACAGTTGCTTTCAGATCACAAGGAATATAACATTAACATTGCTCAGCTTGTCCCACAACTAGGGGATTGGTGCTAGTATCCATAGATGAGGGATACTATTCGTCTTTTGTTTTTCTGGGACTGTGTTACTTCACTTAACATGATATCTTCTAGTTCCATCCATTTACCTGCAAAATTCATGATGTCATCTTTCTTTACGGCTGCATAGATCTCCATTGTATAGATGTACCACATTTTCTCTATCCACTCGTCAGTTGAGGGGCACTTGGGTTGGTTCCAGCTCTTCACTATTGTGAAGAGAGCTGCAGTAAACATGGTTGTGCATGTATCTCTGCAGTAAGATGAGTCTGTGGGTATATACCCAGGAGTGGTATGACTGGGTCAAGTGGCAAACTCATTTTGAGTCTTCCAAGGGTTCTCCACACTGAGTTCCATAGTGGCTGTATGAGTTTACATTCCCACCAGCAGTGGATGAGTGTTCCCCTTTCTCCACAACCTCTCCAGCACTTGGTATCATTTATTTTCTTGATCCTAGCCAGTCTTATCAGAGTGAGAGGATATCTTGAAGTGGTCTAGCTCCACAACTGCTAGTAAGTAGTCTTCAAAATCCTCTTCTATATGAAAACTGAAAATGTACTGTTTTAAAATTATGTGTAATGAATATTTTTCTCAAAATTTTCAGTGTTTTGAACTTGTGCCTATTTCTCAACTGATTCATTGCTAAGTTTTATGAGCATATATCAATAGTTAAATAAAACTATTAACAACTAACTAAGAAATTCCCCAGTGGGTGCTGTTTTAACCAGCTCCATTTTCCTGTGCACGTACAACCCCTTCTCTGTATACTGTATACCTTGATGAAGACCATCAGGCATCACCAACCCCAGTCCCCATGCCCCTTGCTTGATGAACACCATCGGGCATCACCAACCCCGGTCACCATGCCCCTTGCTTGATGAACACCATCGGGCATCACCATCCCCGGTCACCATGCCCCTTGCTTGATGAACACCATCGGGCATCACCATCCCCGGTCACCATGCTCCTTGCTTGATGAACACCATCGGGCATCACCATCCCCGGTCACCATGCCCCTTGCTTGATGAACACCATCGGGCATCACCATCCCCGGTCACCATGTTCCTTGCTTGATGAACACCATCGGGCATCACCATCCCCGGTCACCTTGCTCTTTGCTTCTCCACCTCAGTGGCTCTGCTATGGGCTTCATGCCATTCTTCAGAGAGAGAGAGAGAGAGAGAGGAGAGAGAGAGAGAGAGAGAGAGAGAGAGAGAGAGAGAGAGAGAGGAGAGAGTTGGAGGAGAGAAAGATGTGCATGTGCTTTCCCTGTTTTACAAAGCAGAACCCACACAATAAATACGTGGCTTATCAATTTTATTAGAATTCAGGAAGCTGGTTTATGTAAAGTTTTTTATTTGCTTCTTTCTTTTCTGGTCTGGATGTATAAAGCTCTTTCCTTCTTTCTTCTCTTCCACTCCTCTCTCCTTTCTCTCCCTCCTTCTTTCATACCCTCCCTGTTTCCTTCTCTTATTCTCTCTCCTTCTCTCTCCTTCCTTTCTCCCTCTCTTCATTCTCTCTCTCCACTCTCCAATCATTCTCTCCCCCTTTCCTCTTTCCTTCCTTCACTTTGTCCTTCTGCTCATCCTTTTTCCCATTTTGAAATATGAACAGAGATTTTCACATTATCATAGGGAACCTCAATTTAAACCATGACACCCATGGGTGCAAAGGAACAGAAACATAACACTTGTGTGTTTAGGGATCTGAGCTTGGCCAATGAGCACAATCTGGGCGAATCCCTAAACAGCTAACCAAGAATGGCTCATCTTCAAACTCCTTCATCTGTAACTGAACTGGCTACCACTTTGGAAGTGCTCCCCAGTGGAATGCTCCTTGACCCTTGGTGTTTGGCTCTGCTCTGTGCTGCAGCCTCCCCTCTCAATATTCACAAAGTCATTTCTAGCAGATCTATGACCTGGGAGGTCCATCTCTCTGATTTATACCAACTTCCTTCTTACTCTTCCAGGCCTGTTCCTGCTTCAGTCTTTCCAATTTAGCTCTGGAAAGTCTCCCACTTTAACCCTTTCCTGTAACCTGCCCTTTATATTTTGTAGTGTCTATGTCATGTTCTTCTGTATGACTATTTCATTATTACTCTTCTCTGTGGGTAGACTTCTTCTGAAAAGGATAATGTCCACTTTGGCCTGCCTTCAGTACCAGCTAATGAGCCATCCTCACCACTCAGCATGTTGGGCAGAATCAGCACCCTGAGATCTCAACCCCCAGGCTGAGACTACAGGCTACAGCTGAGCCACTTCCTAGATGGCTACACTCTTCCTCTTGCCTCCTTTTCCTTAGATAGATCACTTCTGAATTAATCTCTGTATCCTCCATGCCATCTAACCCTTGACCTAGTCTGTAGTATGGCATTCTGTCCCTAAAACCCAGTGCCTATGACATCATCCCTTGCACCCCTGCAACCTAGAAAGCTCCCCCCTAACAAACACTGGAACACAGAGTAAACTGAGGGAAAAGCATTCAGAGTCCTCCAATCTGGCCTTGATCTAACTTTCCAGCCTTCAGGCTACTTACTAGTGTTACTTACAGAATGTTCCGGGCATGTTGGGCATGTTTATGTCTTGGTGCCCTCGTTCATGGTGTTCTGTCTACCTGAAGAGCCTCCTGTTTCTTCCCTCAGTCCCGGCACCTCTTTTTTAATTGTCAAAGCTTTATTTTTCAGTTAAGTCATCATTCAATGGACATTTTAATAAACAATGTTTATTGTTTTTCTCATTTGGAATTCAATGCCTAGATGAGCCTTTGCTATCATTTTTTTTTAATGATTTAGTGAGTGATAATATGCACTTCTTAGGGGAGAGTATCTGCTTGAATCTTATCTTGTATCTCTGACTAATCTTGAGAATTCACTCTCAGAAAATCTGCTTTATAGAAGGAAATCTGTATTGTCTTGAATACTGCTCAGTTTTATTGGCTAACAAACTTACCGAATACAGTTGAGGGAACAGAAATGAATAAATAGTCTTACCCTTTTAACTGGGAACTCAGACATGTGCAGAATCATCATAAAATCCTGGCCTCCTCAGAGGTCTAAGAAAGCACACAGAGAAGCATGCTTAATTCTGGAGGGAGGACGCTCAGGTCAAGGAAGGCCCCCAACATAGGCACTGCCAGGTCCCAGCAGGATTTGGTGGCAAAGGCCAGTGGAATCACAGGGAACAGAATGAGTGATTTAGAGCCCTAGTATTTGGTCACAAATAGAAATAGTACAGAAAAGTGACTTTATTATAAGGAATAATATTTTCAAATGCCTCAGCCATGTCCTGTTGCATAGGCCTCTTCATAAGGGTGGCAATATGACAGCTTGCTTTATTCAAAGAGGGGGAGGGGGAGTGAAGGGGAAAGGGGATAAGGAGAGGGAGAGGGGGAAGGGGAGGTGAGAAAGGAGAGGATGAGGAAAGTGAGATGGAGGGATAAGGAGAGGGAGAGAGAGAGAGATTGTAGAGAGAGAGAGAGATTGAAGGAAGGATGGAGAGGGAAAGGGGAGGGGGGGAGGGGGATTAAGGAGCATGGAGAGGGAAGGGGAGGGGAGGGGATAAGAGCAGGGAGGGGAAGGGAGAGGGAGGGGGATAAGGAGAGGGAGAGGGAAAGGGGAGAGGGGTAGGGGGATAAGGAGAGGGGGAGAGGGATAAGGAGAGGGGGAGGGGAAGGGGAGAGGGGGAGGGGAATAAGGAGAGGGAAAAGGGAGAGGGGGAGGGGGATAAGGAGAGGGGAAGGGGATAAGGAGAGGGAGAGGGGAGAGGGGGAGGGGAAGGAAGAAGGGGAGGGGGAAGGGAGAGTGAGTGAACTTCAGTGGAATCATACCTCAGTTTGTCTTTCAGATCTTGAGAGGAGGGGGAGGTGAATGTCATTCACTTCTCCTGCTCAAACCAATAGAAGTCTATCCCATAACTCCAGCTACTTTCTGCCAATGAGAAATGAATCACTAAATATAGCCCACGTTAAAGTGAGGGTCTTAGCACGAGGAAATGAGCACCAGGAGTTGGGGTCATTAGGCTTCGCCTTGGGCTGTTTATCACAAGTACCAGGTCAGACTGCAGCTCTAACCTAACATGGACAGGAGAAGCTCTGTTCAGCTCTGTTCAGCTCTATTTAGAGTTGGTTAAACTTATATAGCCATCAACTCTGCCCACAGACGGCTTCTCATTTTAAAATATAGCTACTAAACATCTACTTCTGTGAACACAGTCGGAAGGTTTAGAAAAAAGGGGCTGAACTAAGCACTCTAATTACTGGTAGTCTTGATGGCCTTTACACACAAGCACATTCACACATGAACATAAACACACGCACTCTGAACATGTCTTTATACACAAGCACACTCACACGTGAACATACATAGACACACACACACTCTGAACAGGTTGTCTTTCCTTACAAGCACACTCACACGTGAACATACATAGACACACACTCTGAACCTGTTGCCTTTCCTCTTTTGTACATATGGGCATTCTGAAAGCTCTTCTGTTTGAATGAAGCATAAGAATTTGGAAGCTTACATATGAAGAATCAGTCCTCTAGAAAGAAGAAAGCTTTCGCTGGGATCACGTTTGTGGCAGAGGAAGAAATAAGCTCTAGGCTGGAAGATCTAGGATATGACACAGGCTACAGGTGCTGTCTGAGATCTGTGATTTTCAGAAGAGAAGCCTTATTCGTTATTGGGGATTACAGGAAATAGACAAAGAAATGCTGAAAGAAAGATGACATGGTACAGTAAAAGACTAGTAAGATAAAGCCAAGCCCAGGAAGCTAAGTCAAGCATAGGTCTGCTCAGAGCAGTCAGAGGTCCATCAAAGACTCTGAGAAAATAAAAGCAAGCAAGGAAACTAGTCAGGAAAGAGTAGATAAAGGCAAGTGTTAGGGAGAGCTGGGAAGGGTGAGGCATGGGATGCATGGGCCCTTCCTCCTCCTCAGGAGCGGAGAGGAGAGGAGCTACACGAGTTTCCTGTGGAGACTCAGGATGCAGAGGAGCCACGGAGCTGAGAGGGTCTGCCAGCAAGTAAGGATGGCTGTGTTTTGGAGAATCTAAAGCAGGATGGACTCTGAGAGGTAGAAGCCCAAAGGGTAATTGGCATAGCTGCTGTAGGGAGACATTTGAACATCAAAGGACATGAAATAAAGAGTGGGACAATAGAACTTGTGAATAGCAGAAGGCCATAAGTAGGCCGTAGAATCAGTTGTCCTTTGAAATGGCTAACTGAAGGCCGGGTGTGGTGGCGCATGCCTTTAATCCTAGCACTTGGGAGGCAGAGGCAGGCGGATCTTTGTGAGTTCAAGGCCAGCCTGGTCTACAGAGTGAGTTCCAGGACAGCTGGGGCTACAGGGAGATCCTGTCTCAAAAAAGACCAAAAAATAAATAAATAAATGAAATGGCTAACTGGCTGGAAATTGGCAGTCTAGCCTTGCTTATTAATGGGTCACTCCCAGGACTGAGGCAGTCTGTTTATGGAGCCACTTGTCTCACACCCTTGAGATACCTCCCTGCTCAGCCCAAGCAATCAAGAGAAGGCTTTCAAATTATCCAAGGACCCCAGACCATGGCATCTGATGCATTCCAGCCGGCCTCAGGGAATAAAATTCTTCCACCTCCATTCATTAGGCAGCAGTGACTGTGAAGAGTGTCTGTCCCATGAAGCTGTAGACTTGAGCTGATAAAGTGCACATTCTCTGCCTGCTGCAGGTCTGACTCTGGTTCTTATTTCTTTTATTTTATTTTATTTTATTTTATTTTTTTAAGGGATTCTACAATACAATGACACAGTTGTTTGCAGATAGCATTGACGTCAATCATTATGTCATACAATCAGGTAATTGGTGCATTTTGCAAGTATCTATGTCCAAATTTTGTACAACCCAAGGTTCCCATAGACCAGTTGGAGAAGCTTGTATGCACAGACAGGTTGATCAATCAGGAGTCCAGACTATATTCCTGTAGTCTCATGATTCACCCCTATCTCTCCACAGCCCTTACAATCTACCACGCCTCCTCTTCCGAAGTTTTTTCCCTGGGCTTTGGGAAAGGGGCACAAGTGGGTGAGAAGAAAACAGTCTAATTTCTTTGGAGTTGTCATTTTGGACTCCAGTCTGTTCAGGTTGTTTCCTTTCATGGATTGACAGCTTTCCCAGTGATACCCTTTTTAGTCATATTAACAAAGCACAAGCTATTGGATGTACAGGCATTTAAGCAGTACCACTTATTATGTCAAGCTAAGCTGTGTTCTTATTTCTTAACTTTAAACTCCTTCCCCTTCCCTCTCCAAAAATCTAACAGGAGGGGTCATGAGGCCCAATTAAGCTGGGTCCTGGGGCTTTGTAAGCCACTGTTCTGTTGCTTTTGTTTAGACCTGTGGAGGTTGGAAAATTAGTTAATGTCCTTAAAGGGAGATGAATCAGTTGTTCTTCCTTTTCTCCACAAGGCCCATCATGTATGCAGAGGGCAAGAAGAAATGGATTTCAGAGCAGGAGGAGAAACCAGCTGGTTTCAGGAAAACAAGCCCCTCATCACAGCGTTGCTGCACAGTATAGGAATTAGGTTAAGGGATGCTACATTCAGTTCAATTGGCTATTTTCTTCTGTGTTTAAGAACAAATCCGCTTAAGCTGTAGCTTGAGTTACTTAAGCAAATGTCAAGAATGTATTTGCGAGGTTGTTAAAAAGCAGTGTGATACAGTAGTTATTATCTTGGGCCTTGGAGCCGTGCTGTCTGGATTTACATCTTGCCTGTTGATACTCACAGGACCCTGGGTGAGTCACAACCCTCTCCTGCCTTGTCTCCTTGGTCTCTAAGATGTAAGGGCAGTATCCATTTCATGCAGATGCTGCAGCAGAGAGTCCCTGATGAACAGAATTCAAAAATTATTAGATACTAGCTGTTGGTTGGCTAGTTGGTTTACAATAAAATTCCCTGGTGAATTTTGCAGAAACATCTTCCTTGGGGCTAGAGAGTAAAGGAGATGCTTATGAAGATCCTTTGAAGAAGATGGAAGAAAATGCTTCAAGGAGCAGAAGTCTGCTTCTGTTGCTGTCATGGCCTGCTTGGCTTCCTGTCTATATTTGAAAAGAAGTTACAATATTAAACCAGGAAAGGAACCTTCTTTAATCCCTCTAGCACTTGGCTATCCCTTCCCAAAGTTTCCCATAGTGCCTCTTCCCAGCAGAATGCTTTTGATCGTTTACTAAATTTAAAGACTAACTTCATTTTTAGCATTTGTTTTAAACTATACTTATTTATTGTAACATGTATACACATGTCTATTGTGGCACTATTCACAGTTGGCAAATCATGGAGCCAGCACAGGTAGCTGTTGTCGTCAGATGACTAGGTAAAGAAAATGTAGCACATACACGCAATGGAATATTATTTAGCCATTAAAAGCAAAATCCTCTTGCTTTGGGGAAAGTGGATGGAACTGAATATCACCCTGCCAGGCACTGCAAGCCGGACTCAAAGGTGGGCATTTTGTATGGCATTCACACACTGAACCTCTTGAGCTGACGTACTGAGGAGAATTCAACATCACTAACATGGTACTCTTACCAAAAACAAAGCCTGGGCCATTCTGGGAGTTAGGGAGTTGAAAACACCAAGACACCGGCATGCTGCGCATGGAGAGGGCTTTGCCGTGCTCTCCTGGGAAAGGCAGAAGAGCTTCCTCCCACGGGGTTGTCATTAGTGTTCATTAACTGTACAAAGTAATTGATTTTACTATGACATTGTCATCCTAGACACAATGCACTTGGATGTTACACATCCATCATTACCGTCTCTTACTCCCTGCCTCTCCCTTCTCTCTGTCCCTTTCCTCCAGTGTAATGTTTTAAATGTCCAGTTTTCATTATGGACAAACTATGTTCCCACTGTCACCTCCATCATCTTTGGCTCAAGCATCAGGCTCAGTGACTGGCACTTAACTTAGTAGGCACAGGACAGAGAAAGGATATAAACGCAGGCTTCAAAGCAGATGTAGAGATCCAGTGAATAATGAATGCTCTGCCATAACGGTGAAGGAAGACCAAAGCAGCATCTCCTGTCCCAAATGGGCTCATTATTGAGGTGACGGAGAATGTTCCTCTCTGAGGAAAAAAAGTGCCAAATCAGGTTTAATTTTATTTTGGCATGAAATGTCCGGCATGTGGGAAGAGGGGCACAGGAGGGAGGGACTGGTCCAGGGCAAACAGTTTATGTGAGAAGAGCCATTCACCTCCCGCCCCCAGCTGTGTACTCTTCTTTCTCAGGCATAAGGCCCATCTTTGAGCCCCAAGAACCTTCTTCCTGTGAGCATCAACCATAGCTAACTGATTAGGGAAGATCTTTTAAAGACCACATTAATTAGTGAAGCCCTAGCATCAGCGGGGACCTGTACTGATTAGAAGGGTGTCATTGGCACACCCACACAGACAGGGCTGGTTGTCTCTGAGGCTGGGGTGCCGGGGACTACAGGACAGGACAGTGCTGCTCCCACTTGCTCTTCTCACCACCTTCAGAGCCACTTTGACAAAAATCCGCCTCCTAAAGCTTCAGCCTCCTGAGAATGTGTGCTACCCCTGCCCCGCACACCAGAGGAGGTGGCACCTCCATCCCCCAGAAAGCACTGTAGCACTGGGTAAGCTTCCAAGGAAGACAGACTGCTGCTCTGTTCCAGCTTCTGTCTCCTGTGGTTTGAACAGTGATTCCTGACTTCTTCCTCCTTCGCTTCACCTTCCTGTGCTGTCCTTCCACATTGACCAGCACTGGTTCACCCCTGCCAGTGTTCTCCAAAGCCTATTTATGTACATGTATGCATATTTAGTTTGTGTTGCATGTGTCTATTCCTTGAAATAAATTATGCATAGTATGTGATTTATTTATAGGATTATAGTATCTAGCAAATTTTATGGCAGCATCCCAAGTTCAGGGAAAAACTGACCCTGTAAAATGGAAGCAAATGTTTTCTCTAAGAAAACTAGGGGTTCTTCTTCTCCCCTCTGTGGCCTGTCCTGTAGGATGACCTCCTTTTACATAAAGTCAACTGACTATTGATGTTACACACATCTCCAAAATACTTGCACAGTGACACCTAGATTAATCCACTGTTTGATTAAATAGCTGAGTGTGCTACAGCCTAGTCAAGTCAGGACAGGAAGCTAACCACTGCAATATGCTTCCCCACACTTGAGTTTCTCAGTATTTCTTTCAGCTAAGCAGGAAGTTGTGTGATCTGTGATCTGCAGCCCGGATGCTCCTCTAAGCTGTGTATTGTTTACCTTCACACAACTAGTAACTGTTGCTAAAATTAAACTGCAGTTTTGAACCACTTCAATTCCTGCCTGCCTAGTGCTAGGATTACAAATGTGTAACATTATGCCTGGCCATTTTAAGTCCTTAATACTAGATCCCATTGTCTGTCTCACACACACTTTTTGTAGTCCCTTCCAAATGCTGGACAGTGGCTTGAAGAGGGGACACATGGGTCCTGGCACTATGGAGCTGAGATTTTGGTGAAGGAGACAGATACACTGATACTGCATATACCTGTGATCATATACACACATGAGATGATGAGAGGATTTACAAAGCTTCTCTGAAATGAAGAGCTGAACAGGCAGGTGTAGAGGCAGACACAGCCATTCATCACAGAGCAGCATGGGTAGAGAAGGCATCCTGGATAGTAACATATTTTCCTTTTAGAGAGAGAAGGGGAGAGAGAGAGAGGAAGAGAGAGAGGGGAGAGAGAGACAGAGAGGGGGTGAAGTCTGTATCTATGTGTTGTACCAAAATGGCTGCAGGGTGGGAGCTTGGAAAGAGCCCATGTGGGCAGAAGCTTTGGCTAGAAGCAAACCAGTGGCTATGAGGCAAGACACCCATGGGCACCCGCAGCCCAGGTTCTGATCCCCATGTGCTAAATACCACAGGAGGAATAAATCAAAGCCTACCTCTCCAAGTGAGGAGGACAAAACCAATTGAGTTTTTATATCTTAAAATTATTTTTAAGGACTACATAGTTCTTGCTGACCTGGAACTTGTTTTGTAGACCAGGCTGGCCTGGAAATCACAGATATCCATCTGCCTCTGCTTTCCAGGTGCTGGGATTAAAGACGTGTGTCACCATGCCCAACCAGACTTTATATCTTATTCCTGTAACTGGCACCCTGCCTCTTCTATTCACCAAACCAGAAACGGACTCTTCTCAAATAGTCATGATTATATAGAATTTATGACTTAGAAAACGTTTCTGAACAAACATACAATCCCTCTTCATAGAAGAAACTGGGATCCAGAGAGGGTACACACCTTGAGCAATGTCTGTGTTGTTGCAGATATTAAACTCCTGTCGTTCACTTGGTACTTCCTGCTCTTTTAGCACAACCAGATAGCACCTCATCAGTATGTTAACTGCCTCAGGCTGTAATAGTTATACACCACAGAAAAGGACATATATTGGAAGGTTCGAAGTCTGAGATTAGGTTGTCATCAGGTTGGACCTTCCTGTGGGCTCCGAGGGAGAAGTTGCTGCATTCAGCGTTCCCTCCAATCTCTGCTTTTCCTTGTAGAAATGTGGGCCCAATCATGTCATGCAGGTGCTCCCTGTGTATCCATGTCTGTGACCAAATCTCTTCTTCAAATAAGGACCCCAGTCCCACTGCTTAAGGAGCCTACTCTACTCCAGTCTGACTTCAGCTTCACCAGCTGCATTGCAGCAACCTGTTTCCAATAAGGTCTTGTTCTAAAGCCCTGAGAGCAGAATTTCAGCAAATTAATCTGGAGGGCTACAATCCACCCCACAACAACCAGTGTCCTCCACTCTATCATCTCTCCCTGCATAGTGAGCAAAACTAAGATTAGTATCCCCATTTACAAGAAGAAGGAGGGAAGATTTTTTACTAAGGCGAGCTGCCCGAAACCTCTGAGTAAGTCACACACCCTGTGCCTCACCTCACTCCCTCCAACCCAGCTGTACCTTCAGGCCACGTTTACAAGCATGGGACCCTACCCATGGCCAAGGTGTAGGATCAGCAAGAGTCAGCAGTCATTACATTCTCACTGAGAAACTGCTGGCTGACAGCAAGTAACTGAATTTATAAAATCCTGACTGTGAAGCACATCTAGAAGGGATTCTTACTGGGGGGGGGGGAGGCAGAGAAAAATGGTGTCTGGTCTGTATGTCATCCATCTCCAAATACCCGAACGACACCAGATAGAAGTTGTGAAATGTTAAGTAGAGGTCGGCCCTGCTCTTTGCTTACATTAACATTTCTTTGTTACCATAACTACGTGGACTAATGAACAGGGTTATTGTAATCACAAACAAGATCAAGATATTTGAATAAGATTATCTCAGACCAGAAAACCTTCAGATTGCCTAGAATTTTTCCAAAGGGGTGTAAAATTTTTTTAGTTGTGTTATACACACAAAATCCATAGCAGGACTGGGGGAGAACTGATCTGAGCCACAGCTTAGAGTGAGGAGTTGCAATCGAGCTGCGGAGCACAGACACATGTTCAGACATTGAGGGGCACCAGGAGAAGCTTACTGCCTGCAGCCCAAACATAGATCTGCATCCTCCATGAGCTTCTGGCTAGCTTACAGATCAACATACACAGGTTACACAGAGTTGGGAGGGTCTCGTGGGAGATCTCACCAGCTATGTGACCTTGGACACCTATCTTAAAAGGGATTAGGTGGGTGAAGTGAGATCGTGCACATTAAAAAAAAATATATATGTGCTCTTAATCTGGGTTGATTTTTTCCTACTCTTTTCCCCTCTTCCTACTTTCACATAACTTTGTGTTTTGTTTGTTATAATACCAAAGGAAAATTAGAAGGATTACCTCTTAGAGATATTTGAAAGGGAAAACATTAAAAAAATAAAACAAACTCTGTTTTCTAGCCTTTGTTTATTGACTTACTTGAGATTCTCATGTCTGTAGCTTTGATTCAATAAATCTAACACTGAGCTAAATTCAGCTAGGCATTAGTCACAAAGTCCAGATATCAGTTCCTAAGTCAAAGAATGCCATTTCTTGGTATATCCCTATAATCTAATGATGTGTTCTCTGTAACCATCAGTATCACTGTCTCTTCTAGTGACATATCTTATTCACAATACAAAGGATCTCCTAATGTTTATCTCCCTTGAGCCTCATTTTAGTCCTGCCTGGGCTCTGGGAGGGCAGATGATCTGATGACAGTGTCATGAAGAGACTGTTTCAAAAAACCACTCCTGATTGTTGGAGCCAGGTCTTATACCTGGACACCTAACTCTCTGGGAAAGCCACTCCATGTTGCCTTCTGTCCTAGAATTATGAGTCCAAATTCCATCCCAGAATTCCCAAGTACAGGTACTGCTCACGTCTGTGAACCCATATTTGCTGGGGCTCTGGGCTCAACCCTTCAATCCTCTTGCCCAGCTCTCCATCATCAACTCCAAAGAGTCAGCCATCTTTCTGGGGAAGAGGAAATTAACTCCTCTTGATCTGCAGCCAATTTCAATGTTTATTCTGCTTTACCAACATTTGTGCTCTTTAGCGCTGTATCAGATGCAGCTGTTTTTGCTTGAATAAGACAAAGGATGTTAAATTAAGTTATAGTTTTATTTAGTGTACATTCACCGAAGTCTCTCATGTGTCAGGTCCTATACTCAATTCTGTGGGAACAAAAATCAATCAGAGACAGACACTACTTCCAAGGAGCTTGCGTTCTAGAGAGACGATAAGACATACGTGGTGACAGCAAGAACAGTGGACAGGTGCTGAATGCTGTATCCCAGAATTACAGCTCTGTCTGAGCCTGGGAGGACAGCATAGGTTCTTTCTTATCTTTCTTCAATAGAGGGTTCATTCTGTAGATTATTTGCTCCAACAAAGCAACTGAAACTGCACTTCCAGGCATGTTGGACTGTTCTATGTTTATACTACCTGACAGGGAAATTTGAATACTTCATATCAGTAGGACCAAGCACAGAGCACAGCTAGGGCAACTTTTATTCTATGTCATTTAGCAAACTCTAAGTACAGCTATGGTAGCTGAAGAAAGTCCATTTTGAACAAAGCAACTCTCTTGAGGAACCCTAAAATTTCAGCCAGAGGACTAAGCTCAAGGCCAGAGAACAAAAGCCCTTAGCTTCACCATGACTAGGAGCCGTTAGATAAACGACTCCAAGAATTACTGACTGTAGTAGTTTTCCAACCCCTTCCCAGACATGTGTAACTGTTGTAAAAATGAATAACTAACTGCTTCTTCTGCTTTGGTAATCTCTCTTAATGGCTGTTCACCTTGAAGCCTTGGCACTATCTCACTTAGCAAGAAATTCCACTAAAGTGAAGCAACTATGGTCTCTGTCTTTAGGTGCTCTGAACCCTGCCTCCTCCTCACAGTCAGTTGAAAACTAGGAATCAAGACCCTGCCTCAAAGTTGCTTTTATTACATTCTTTTTGGGGGCTGCTTTAAGTTCAGACTGTATCTGGTGGTCTTTCTCAGTAGTCTCAAACTCCTTGACATAGTTTAACTTCACTGTATTGAACAGAGCAAATGTGAGGCTGCTGTGGATAGCTATTTATGATTTAGTCATTATGGGAGAAGCACTCCAGGGGGGCTGTGCTCCAGGACATCTGTCACTACCTCATTCTCCGGACTGGACATCTGGAGGCTTAGGCATGTACAACTGGCTCTTCTGAACTGCCCCTAACACACAGTGGTCAATCAGTCCCTACAGTACGCACACGTGCCTGCCACTAGGAATATTCCTCTTTCCTTTATGTGATCAAATCAGTAGAGCTTGGGAAGGTACAGCTCTGGAAAGGTGCTGCTCCCAGGGGCAGAGAGACGATGGTTTGTCTCAAAACCAGGGGCCAGGCCACGTGGCAGCAGGGAAACATTATTTGTGGGGACACAAAGTAAGGATACCACCAAAGTCCAACTTGTGAAACAATTAATTTACTGGGGTTACTTACAGGAGAATGGCTGAGGGATTACTAACAGGAGAAGAATGACTGCAGCTGCACCACTGAATAGCTCTCTATAGCACAGCTGATAGCTCGCAAAAGCTAGAATCTTAGAGCTCACTGAACACTTGCAGGTGTCTGGGTGCGGTAATAATCTGTTCTAGGTTTGCTGGGGGATGGAGGGCGGTGGGTTGCTTCGGGCCCTCTCCAGGCACTTTCCTGATTCTCCTCTCCAGATATATATATATATATATATATATATATATATATAATATATAATATATATATAATTATATAAGGGGCGTCCATATATATGGTATATAATAGTAGAGGGGAGATATATATATAAATATAAAAGAACTACAACGTAATGCTGTAGGGGGGGGGGGGTCCCTAATTCAATCGTCCAGTTTCAAGTCAGTGTGTCTTGAGAGTTCATGACTGTTTACTTCTGGGGTTTTATCTGGAGCGTGGCGAGGCCCCGATGTCTGTGGTAACGCCAAGTCCCTTAGGGCAGTGGGCCAGAGGTGCGTGACGCATGTAACAGAGAGAATGTAAGGTTTTGGCGTGCCTTTAGAGGCACCGCTTGAGTGTGTGAGAGGTTTTAGATGTGGTTTGGTGGTGTTTGTGGGTGGTGGTATGTGGGGGGGTGTGGTTTTGGGAGGGGGAGTGACAACAAAGTTGTTTTTATTTATGCTTTTGATGTGAATTTATCAATAATCAGTTGTTCCAATCATTCATGGAAGCATAATTTTCCGCTTGCGGCCGGGGGCGCCCCCAGGGCCGGGGCGCGTGCCGCTTTGGTCACATTCTGTGCGGAAGTATCTGGTGGGGCCCGTGGCATCTTCTCTCAGTTTTTTTTTTTTTTTTCCATGTTTTTTAGCAATAAATGATATTTTATGAGTACAACCATCCTTCAGTAAAAAACAATTTTTGCAGGCTATGTTAATCCCAGACACCCCACAGGCACACCATCCAGTGGTGGGGGGCTTGTATGTTCAATCAAATTGATCAAATGAGTGTCCAGACTATATTGCTGTGGTTTCACCATTCACCCCAATCGCAGCCCTTACATTCTACCACGCCCCCTCTTCTGCAGATTGTTCCCTAGGCTTAGAAAAGGGGCACAGGGAGCACCCTGAGTTTTACAAACTTCTTTCCATGATATTTTAGCTGGGGGTAAATCACTACCCAGCCCAGTATCATTCGCCCCTTTGAAACCTTGATCTTGACCCTGTAAAACTGACTTTACAGTTTTGATCTTCAAAATTGCAAGTAAGTAAATAAATAAATGCTTGTATAATATTATATACTACTTTAATTATTTGTCTCCATAAGTACTAGGAACTAGCAGGAAGTTCTTCCTTGTGGGAGAAATTTGAACAGAGGAATGAAAAGAAAATAATCTTTTCAGCCCTAGGAGTAGGTATTATGGCTCTAGTCTATTGCTTTAAAAATAAATATTTGGGGGATTTCCCGGGACCACCTGAAGTACAGGAGTGTCCAAGTGGATTCTTTGGAGAACTTTCAGAACAGAAAGGGAAGAGTGAATTAGACTTCCAATAGAAAGCCTAAAACTTAGCCAGGTCAACACTCCATAAGCAAGGAGGAAAGGAGAAAGGCAAATCAATCAAACAAATAACGAAAGCATCTGAAAGAGGCAAGCAAAGCAAACCTTCAACACAGTGAAGAGGCATTTGGGATTCGGATTGGAATACAGGCAAAGAGAAACCCACATGCCAGGGACACGAAGAAGAGACAACATGGGAAAGGTGCAGAATAATTCCACACCAAGCTCAATGAATCCAGTGGGATCCCCCTGGGGATGGCCCAGGACACAGATATTAGAAGTACAATTATGAACATTCGCAAAGAAAATGAAAACTACTGACTGAAACAGTGAACTTCTGCTCAAAACAGTCAACTTCCTCATGGAGAATATTGAGAAAGAAAGAGAAAGAGATGAAAAGCATGTTTGGCAGAATGCATGAGCTCTGGCAGGGTGGGGGAATGGGCGGGAACACGGGTCTAGATTTGTTAAAAAAATAAAAATAAATTTATGTGAA
>VZQC01003882.1:475338-491745 GCA_009823505.1 Rhizomys pruinosus
AAAAAAAAAAAAAAAAGAAGAAAGAAAACAAATGACCCACTCAAAAGATGGAGCAAAGAGCTGAACAGAGACTTCACAAGTGAGGAATTAGAGATGGCTGAGAAACATCTTAAGAAGTGTTCAACTTCGCTAATAATTAAGGAAATGCAAATTAAAACCACTTTAAGATATCATCTTACTCCAATAAGACTGGCTAGGATCAAGAAAACAAATGGCCAGGCATGGTGGTGCACACCTTTAATCCTAGCACTTGGAAGGCAGAGTCAGGCAGATCTTTGTGAGTTCAAGGCCAGCCTGGGCTAAGAGTGAGTTGCAGGACAGCCTGGGGCTACAGGGAGACCCTGTCTCGAAAAGACCAAAAAAAGAAATGATACCATGTGCTGGAGAGGTTGTGGGGAAAGGGGAACCCTTATCCACTGCTGGTAGGAATGTAAACTGGTATAGCCACTATGGAAAGCAGTGGGGAGAACCCTTGGAAGACTTGAAATGAACTTGCTACCTGACCCAGACATACCACTCCTGGGCATGTACCCACAAGAATCATCTTATCACAGAGATATATGCACAGCCATGTTTATTGCAGCTCTCTTCACAATAGCAAGGAGCTGGAACCAACCCAAGTGCCCCTCAACTGATGAGTGGATAGAGAAAATGTGGTATATTTACACAATGAAGTTCTATGCAGCAGTAAAGAAAGATGACATCATGAGCTTTGTAGGTAAATGGCTGGAGCTAGAAGATAGCATGCTGAGTGAAGTAACACAGTCCCAGAAAAACAAACGATGAATGGTATCCCTCATCTGTGGATGCTAGTGCCAATTACCTAATTGAACAGCAAACTGAGCAACGTCAAGGTTGTGCTCTTATATTATCAATTTAAAAACAATTGAGCTCTTATATTATCAATCCCTTAAAAATATAATAAACAAATAAAAAAAGAAAACTAAGACAAATAAAAACAGAAAATATTAAAATAAACTAAATAAAGTAATAATTTACAATAAAAATAAAAGTATTTTTGCTAATTCATTGAAACTTTATTACAATGTATTTTGATCATATTCCCCACCTCCCCTCTCTCTTCTGAGATCCATGTCACTTCCTTACTCACCCAATTCTTAAAGCCCATTGAGTCCAATTTATGTTGCTCAAATACTTCTTGGCATTGGTTCATTTCCTGGAGCATGGTTGACCTACCAGTGATCACATCTTTAAAGAACTGATATTCCCTGTTTCCCAGAAGCCCTCAACTGTCAAAAGCTCCTCAGCTAGGGGTATGAATGACTTTGCACCCACTTCTCCACTCTATGCTGTGATTTTTGTTTGGCTTGAGCTTGCCCAGATCTTGTGCATGATATCATATGTGTGACTGCCCTATTGTGTCCAGAAAATACTGCTTTGATGTTGTCATCTACCACCTCTGGCTCATATAAGTCTTTCTCTTCTCTTCCTCGCTCCATGATGATCCCTGAGTCTTGGGTTGGTAGGAGGAGTAACATAGGTGTACCATTTAGGGATGAACACTCCACAGTCACTTATTCATTACACATTGACCAGTTAGTTATAGGTCTCTATGTTAATCAAGCAGATACTGCAAATGAAGCATCTTTGATGAGTGTTAAGAGATGCACTAATCTACAAGTATGATGGTAAATAGTTAGGGAATGGTTTAATACTATCTTCATCAGTAGAATAATAGTAGATTTTTCCCTAAGTTTTATGGGCTATTTAGCCACAATTGTTTTTTAAAAAATGTTTATATCAGTTCATGCCAAGCACACTTTTCTTGCTTAAATACAGACCAACTATTAATCCCTGATTTCCATATCAGATTGATTTGTGTTGAACTTAACTGCTGCATATTATTTATTTCTGATGGCAGCATTGAAGGGAAAGGCTTCAGAGACTGGGATGGTCCTTGTGTCCTGTGAATGTAAGATAATAGATGAGAAACTGGAAATGTGATAACTGTGGAGGGTCTGAAAGCTCCTTTGCGGGCAGGATATAATTACCTCATGTTGGTCCTTAGGCCCCTTAAATCTCTCAACTTCACCAGGGTCTCCCTGTAGCCCCCAACTGGCCTGGAACCCCATAGGTAGACCAGGCTAGCCTTGATCTCATAGAGATCTGCCTGCCTGCCTGCCTCTGCCTTCCCAGTTCTAGTATTAAAACTGTGTGCCACCATGCCAGGCTAAGAAACATTTTGCGGGGCTGGAGAGATGGCCTAGCAGTTAAGAGCACCGACCGCTCTTACAGAGGACCCGGGTTCGATCCCCAGCACCCACATGGCGGCCGAGAACCGTCTGAAACTCCAATTCTAGGAGAACTCCAGTTCCAGGGGAATCCGACACCCTCTTCTGACCTCCGCGGCATTGTACAACACGGTGCACAGACTTGCATGCAGACAGTACATTCATATACATACAGAAATAAATAAAAAAATTAAAAAAACAAAACAAAACAAAAAAAGAAACATTTTGCAAGAGAACAACAAAGGGATAATTAAAACTTTTTAATTTAATTTTGTAGGACAGATGTATGAAAATAGTTTTAAGATAGGCTGAATGTTTTGCTGAATATTCTAGGAAAAGAACCTACTTTCTTGACCTTTTCTAACTTCCTGAGACTTCTTCGATCCCTTGGCTCTTGGCTTCACATCTCTTCAAATTCTACTCCCATTGTCACATTTCCCTGACTGTCCTGCCTCTCTTTAAGGACCTTTGTCCTCTGGGCTCATTCGGATAATCCAGAATAATGTCATTTAAAGACCCTTTGCCATATAATATAATGTGTTTAAAGGTTCTAGGCGTTTTGGATATGAATATCTTTGGAGGTATTGTTCTGCCTACAAACAGTATGTAGTTGCACAATGCTCCTAAATTTCAGTGTACTCTCTGAGGTCCTGCTCTTTGAGATGGGCTTGGCCTGACAGGGTCCACTGTGAACTCAAGATGGGTCCTGGCAGGACATTGTTCCTGTTTACTGGAATCCATGAGTGCCAATAAGACCCCACTCAGAAGACAGTAAACAGAGTGGTGGCATATCTTTTATACTTGAGCACTTGAAAGAAGTTAGTTGCCAGCCTTTGCTTTGGCTCAAAAAGAGGCTGGATATTACTTGTTGGGATGTGTTTAAAAAGAAATTCAAGACCCAACTGATGGCCTGGCTGAGTGACCTTTAGTCCTTTAAATTCTGGACTTTTATTAGTTTATTAAATGAGTTGGAAATTGGGGCTGGAGAGATGGCCTAGCAGTTAAGAGTGCCCACTGCTCTTGCAGAGGACCCGGTTCGATCCCCAGCACCCATATGGTGGCTGAGAACTGTCTGAAACTCCAATTCCAGGAGAACTCCAGTTCCAGGGGAATCTGACACCCTCCTCTGACCTCCGGGGCATTGCACGACATGGGTGCACAGAACTGCATGCAGATAGTACATTCATACACATAGAGAAAAATACATAAAAATTTTTTAAAAAATGAGTTGGAAGTAGACAGTTCATCTTGTTCAGGAGCCAGAGTGCCTTGACAGTCATTACCCACAATGTACTTACCACTAGTCAAATAAAGTTCCAGAATTTACCAAAAAGCAGCAAAAGTCCCAGAGGACAAAATGGACTTCAAGCCCACAGCTTCCATTAAAGTTAATGAGAAGTTAATCATGTGTATAGAAGTAACACAGGAGAAACTTGAGAAATGATAGGGGGAGGGCAGGGAGAGAGGGGACAGAAAGGCTCAAGGCGCCATTGGCTGAATATTAATTCAAATAACTCAACTTCCCATGGAGTGCAGAGGATAAAGGACAGCAAAAGATTGCATTAATGCTTCTCAGAGCACTCTAATTTGAGCTGGAGCAGCATGGCCTCTTAGCTTGAAGTGTGTGTCCAGATGAAGCATTCATTAAAAAAAAAGAGTGGTTTGAGCTCCCTAATAGCTTCACTTCAGTCACGAAGGTTCAGGAAAGGTAGCTATGCCATGAAGATGTTTACATCCCGACTGCAGAAAACTTCAGCCTAAGCCACAGCCTCCATCTCTATCTTTACTTTTCATACTTTTAACCATGATATTGCTAATATTTTCACTTGGGGGACTATTTCCTATTAGCTGTGATTTGGATCCTATATGCTTATGTATAAACAGAGGAACTAGAGGGATGACAAGCATATGAGCACAGTGGAGACACAGAGAGAGGGAGACACCATCTCTTGGCCTGACTGTAGAGTTCTAGCATGCCAGAGCGGAAGGGTTTCTGATGCTTAGCCAGCAGCAGCCTCTTGCTTCAGATCTGAGGGAGAGCAGGACTTGTTACCATGATCTGTCAGACTGCTGTGCTGCTTCTGCTGATGAGTTTGGT
Source organism: Rhizomys pruinosus (assembly GCA_009823505.1). NCBI lineage: Eukaryota > Metazoa > Chordata > Mammalia > Rodentia > Spalacidae > Rhizomys > Rhizomys pruinosus. The sequence goes on from VZQC01003882.1 coordinate 479,689, forward strand.
TTTGCTGGTGGCCTGTGTCTTCCTTAGCCCTGTGCTATGTAACTGTACTTAAGTAAGCTATTTCATACTTGACTCTTCTCTCCATGTGCCCCCCAACTACAAATTGCCCCTGCTTGGTGTTCGTTTCCTTTATACCCTGTGCTGCTGCCCTAGGCAGACCTTCTTAGCATCTCCTTCTAGGAACTTGCTCACATATTTGCCCCAAATTGTCTTCCTGGTCTCTCTGCAAAGCACCTCCTTTCTTCTTCGTGGGCTTTCACTCAACCTCTGAACCTTCAGAGTCCTTCTTATGTTCCTGTCTGGGGCTTCTATTATTTTCTAAATTGTGCTCTTTACATGTAAGTGCTAAAAATGCACAGGGTGACAAACAAGTTCCAGATGTGATTTGTGTGTACATCCTTCCATGACACAGCTTGGCACACACAGAAAATAATGGTCTTGGTAACAACAAGTGCTAACAAAAACTTTGCTAATGCCAGAAACCATTTCAAACATTTTACACTACTGTATTACTTTAATTTCAGAACAAGCTATAATGTTATTGTTAGGGTTAGACATATTGTTCAAGGGCACCCAGCTTGTCAGTAATTATACCAGAATTGGAAGCAGGGAATCTGGCTCTGGAGTTCAGCTCCTAATCACTAAGTACAATAGCTTGCTTATGGTTTGTGGAAATATCTATACATTGGTTCATCTACATCTCGGTCTGAATATCCATCTGTATCTGTATCTATCTATCATCTATCTCTGTGTGTAGTTAGATCCACATTTTTAACTGTAAAGGTGGCAGTGAAGATGTTAGTCAGATGGATACTCAACTTAATTGAAGACTATGTTTTCACTGTGAACCAAAATGCTGAGAATTGAGGGCTGTTGAAATATCAGAAAAGGCTAAAAGTAAATAACTTTACGGTCAAAAGTGCGGCCTTTCTCTCCAAATCATCCCACCTAAGATATGTCCTTGATTTCATGGAGAAAGAAAATGAGAACAGCACTTTATTTTTAATTATCTCTAAATGCTCTTGGCTTTCCTTATTTATCCCTCAAGACTCAGAAAGAAATACTAAAGGGTTCAGGCATGTGGAAGCTCTAAACAGGTTTTGTGTTCACACAATAAATATTAACACTATCTGGTTTTCCTGTGTCCACATCAAGAAAGGCACCAGGAGTTTTAATAATTAATCAAATTAGGACCTAAAATCATTGCCCTTTTAGGAAGTTTGTTTCTGTTAGCTATCAATTAACACTGATGACTTTGGCTCCCTTCTCAGCGTGCTTCAAAAAATGGGAAATGGAAAGCTCTGCAGTGTGTTAATGGAGCCTAAGACATGTTGGCTAATGAAGCATAAAGGCCTTGTTTACACTGAGCACTGTAATTATTTAGGAGCTTTTATAACCTAGTGTCAAACCCGACTACCTCCAACTCTTCCTCATGATGCACTTAATGTTTTATCTGTACATGGTGGAGGTGAGCTGAAAATGAATGGCTGATTACACATTTCCATCTGCCACATTCTTTCATTGCCGTGAAAGGCTTTTTTTTTTATTCCATCTGGACTCATGTGAAATGTCTCATGGCAACTCCTAGATCCACCATGTAATGAGGTACCACAGGCAAGGCTTTGCACAGGCATCCTATATCAATTAAGCCCATGTGTTTAAAGGCCATAGCTTAGAACCATGACCTTTTGCCTTTTAAAGCAGGCAGTCTGAGTTTATGTGTTTAAATTTTGGTTTTACTATACGTGACTATGACTTTTCTGTTATCCGTTTTATCACTAAGATAATGGGGTTGGAACACATACTACTTGCTTGACTAAATATTAATCAGGTTCCCCTCAATCCCTTCTTCAAAAGGGCCCATCCACGTTGTTTCCTATATAGTCCATTTTAGAAAGAATTCTACAAGCCAGTCTAGATTTCCAACTCAGGATGCCTTGTCACCCTAGCCTGTCTCAGCAAGAGCCCTGTTAGATTGGTTCTGTCAGAATTCTGTAGCTCCTGTCTCTTCTTAATAATTTTCCATCCACTAATATACCTTCTTCCCCAACTTGCTTAGTGCCTGCATATCCCAATTGTCCTGACTGAATTTGAAATTGAGCACAGTTCTATAGCAGGCTCTCTCTTCCATACTGCAAGAGGGTTGAATAAAATTCTTCTTTACTGCTCACCTTTTTATGTGGGTGAAGCTTTCTAAAAGAGTTGATAATAGCTGAGCTGGGCTTGGTGGCACATGCTTTTAATCCTAGCACTTGGGAGGCAGAGGCAGGCGGATCTTTGTGAGTTCAAGGCCAGCCTGGGGTCTACAATGTGAGTTCCAGGACAGCTGGGGCTATAGGGAGACCCTGTCTCAAAAAGACAAAAAAAAAAAAAAAAAAGAGTTGATAATAGCAATAAAACCATGCTAAAAGAGTTGTCACTTAGACTAATGATCTGCTAGTAGAACATTTGGTAAATGTTAGCAATTGTTATTACATATTTTGGGGGGGGTTTGAGAAATGGTCTCCCAGCTGGCCTGGAACATACTTTGCAGACCCGGATGGCCTTGAACGTACAGAGATGTGCCTGACTCTGCCTCCCAAGTGTGTGCTGAGATTAAAGGCCTGTGCCACCATGCCTGGCAGTTATTACCTATTCTTTATACCACTAAAAGTTATTACCTATTCTTTATTCCCTCTAAAAGTGCTCAAAAACATACATTGCTTGTACCAAAGAGGTGAAGGATAAACATTTGTGGAAGAGAAAGATCAAGCAGCTAGGAATATAAGCATCTCCATTTAGCTTTCTACAGTTGCCTTGCTGGCTGTCAACTGAGAATAAGTCCCTTCTTCCTTCTAAACTTTAGAGTCCCCATCTGTGGAATGATGGCAGATTTCTTCTGCCTGGCTGCCCTTTGCACCTGCTATGAAGAATAAATACTATATCCACATAAGAGTAGCCTGGGATAGGCTGGAACATGTGCAAAGGGAGCCGAGTGCACAATGCTGTCCGCATGGGACAGAAGACAGAAACAAGAATGACTCATCCTGTTCTCAAAAGGCCTGCCACTTAAGAGACTATTCAGTTCAACGTATAAATGACAGACACCCCAAGTAACTAAAGGAGGATGCTGTGATTAGAATGGGTCCCCATAAAGTTTAAGTGTTGACAGATTATTCTCTAAAATATTTGAAAGTGGGGTCTTTGGAAGATAATTCAGATTAAAATAAGTCAGGCCTGGCTGGCATGCTTTCTGTATCTCGCTGTATAACATCTTCTGCCATATTATGATGTAGCTGAGTGGTAACTTGGGCCCTGCTCTTGAATTTTCTAGCTTCCAGTGCTGTGAACAAAACAGATGACTACTCTTCATGAATTATCTAGTCTCCTAAATTTTGTTTTAGAACCAGAAAATGTACTAAGACAAGGAACAGGAAATTAAAGAAACAGAGGCTCAGCTATTATTAGTGAGATAAGCAGGAGAGTCCTGAAAACTGTCACACTGTGTTAGGCCACAAGGCATGAAAGAGGTCTAGATGAGAATATAGTAAGCAGCGATGCACATGCAGAGGAAGGAAACAGCACAGATAAAGACAGGGAGTTGGTGCTGAGCACATTATCCACATCTGAGAAATGGTGTGCTTCTAAATCAGAGACTCTAGGAAGGGGGTAGCCTGCAACAATAGATTTTGGTTCATTTTGTATATGAGGTTTGCCACTGAATAACTGAGATTAGTGGAAAAGTCATTTGCTTCTCAGGCTCACTTTTATGATTTTTTCTTTCTTTTTTAATTTTATTTATTTTTGTATGTGTATGAATGTACTGTCTGCATGTAGGTTTGTGCACCCATGTCATGCAATGCTGTGGAGGTCAGAAGAGGGCATTGGATTCCCCTGGAACTGGAGTTAAAGACGGTTCTCAGCCATCATGTGGGTGCTAGGGATCAAACCCGGGTCCTCTGCAAGAGCAGTCTGTGTTCCTAACCGCTAGGCCATCTCTCTAGCGCCCCTTTTATGTTTTAAATGGAGATTCTGTTAGGCATGGTGGCATATGCCTATAATCCCAGAAATTGATTGGTTGAGGCTAACGTGGGCTATAGAAATAGATATTTCTGCAGAGGACCTGGGTTCGATCCCCAGCACCCGCATGGCGGCTGAGAACCATCTGTAACTCCAATTCCAGGAGAACTCCAGTTCCAGGGGATTCTGAGACCCTCTTCTGACCTCCACGGCATTGCAAGACACGGGTGCACAAACCTACATGCAGACAGAACACTTGTACACATAGAAAAATAAATTAAAAAAAAAAGAAATAGGTATCTCAAACCAAGACAATATAACAAAATAAAATGGGAATCCTAATCATGAAGAGGAATGTGCATTTAATTTTGTGGTATAGAGTTACATATTTTAGGACACATTACTTTTTATGAAATAACTCTCGTGATAGAGGTTTGCTAGAAGTTATACTGGGAATGTTTTCTAGGAGCTGTAAATGAGAACAAAGGACCAAAATTGTCACAGTCTCTGGTAGAACACCTGTTTGCAATTGTCCTTCCAGTAAGACACTAGCAATAAGTTTTGCTGTAAGGAAACTCCTACCTTTAAATATGTATTTTGCTGACATGACTATAGAAAGAGTCTCCACTCTTCATGAGTGTTGAGATACAGAAGCATCTGTGCTGGTCGTCACGTATGCTGGAATTTGAGTCTAGTAATGTTTTAAGAATAAAGACATGGGGCTGGAGAGATGGCCTAGTGGTTAAGAGCGCCGACTGTTCTTGCAGAAGACCTGGGTTCAATCCCCAGCACCCACATGGCAGCTGAGAACCGTCTTTAACTCCAGTTCCAGGGGAATCTGACACCCTCTTCTGACCTCCACAGCATTGCACGGACACGGGTGCACAAACTTGCATGCAGACAGGACATTCATACACATACAGAAATAAATAAAATTAATAAAAAAAGAAAAAAAGAGAATAAAGACATAAGATGTTGTAACAGTTAAGATATAATGGGAAAAATCTATGAAAACCTATAGAAAGCTGTAATTAGAGCCCAGATCATTAGAGCACTAGCTATGTCCATGTAAATAAAGGTCTAGGTTCTCCATCTCTCCAGAACATTCTTGATTTGACTGATTTCTATAACAATGAAACCTAACTAACATTTGTAAGGTGGATTAATACAATGCTTAAACAGTGCCTGGAATAATGCATGCCCAGCAGATACTATCTAGAATTGGTCAGCACTTAGACATAAATAGAGATAGATTTGGGGTTAATATATATAGGATTTGGAGTTTTCAGATAAGTATTACTTTTACATTGTATATATGATGAGGAGACATGAAAATTCCAAAGAGTAGGCCAATAGTTGATCCCTGTTCAGAGCCAAGGGAGCTCTTCTAGAGAGCTACCTAGAAGGTGACCAGACACAGGCCAGTGAGTCCTTCCAAAAGGGCAGATTATCTTCCCAGAAAACTTTCCAGCTACTTGGAGCTTCCAACCATGAGATAAGAGCTGGGTGGGGTGTCACACACCTTTAATCCCAGCATGTAGGAGGCAGAGACAAGATGATCTCTGTGAGATTGAGGCCAGCCTGGTCTACATGGTAAGATCCAGGGCAGCTGGGGTTATAGGAAGACTGTCTCAAACAGATAGACAAACATCAACCATGAAATAAGGGAGAAAGACACCACTTCCATTTCAAAACAAGGAAATTAGATGTAAAATTCTATGCTTTGAATGTTTGTATACCCTCCAAAATGAAGTTGAAAGATAATTCTCAGTATAGCAACAATAGACAAAGGATTTGCAAAATGGGAACGGTGACTTTGTTTCATTCCTACAGGCACAGGCCGGAACAATGTTCCAAGATACTCTTATTGCTGTATTTCTGATTAGTCAATTTTCTGTCCCCAGCTCAGGCTCCTTTCATCCTTTTCCCTTTACATTTTTGTGTGTGATACTAGGGATCAAAGTCAGGACCTTACGTATGTAGTAAGCACTCTGCCACTGAGCGGCACTCTCAACTGTTCAGCTCTGCTCTTTTCTTGTATTGGATTTTTTCGATTCTCATACCATATAATTTGGTTTATATATGCTTTCTTATCTGTACCTTCCCTATTGCCTCTGCCCTATGAACATAATAAAGCCTGCAGACTCTAATTTGTGTTCCCCTTCAGTCCTCCATCCACTGGAGCCTGGTTAACCTACCAAGTAACTTCCTAGATGTCTGGAAAACTGTTTCCTTGTGGTTACCCACCACCTCTGTCTCTTATATTATTTCAACCCCGCTTAGGGAATGATTCCTGAGCCTTTTTAGGTAGAAGTTAGACATGTGTCCTTTTCAGAGCTAAGTGCTCTTGCAGCCTCTTCTTCTTTGCATGTGGGCCAGTCGTGGGTTCCTGTGTTAATTATCATCTACTGCATAAGGAAACTCCTCTAGTGAAAGTTGTGAGATGCAGGAAGTTCAGAAATTTCAAATTGAAGCATTCCAGCTCTGTTCTTAATACAGCCTATTCTTGGGGCTGGAGAGATGTCCTACCGGTTAAGAGTGCTGACTGCTCTTGCAGAGGACCCGGGTTCGATCCCCAGCACCCACATGTTGGCTGAGAACCATCTTTAAGTCCAGTTCCAGGGGAATCCGACACCCTCTTCTGACCTCTGCAGCATTGCATGACACAGGTGCATAAACCTACATGCAGACAGTACATTCATACACATAAAAAAATAAATAAAATAAAAAATAAAGCCTATTCTTGCAGTGGTTACCCATATCGAATGAAAACAAATTCTGAAAATGTCAGTCTCTAAGTAGATTTTACCTACTCCATATTTACTGGCTCTGCTTTCCAGACTTTGGGAACATCTTGTACCTTACTTAGCTTTTTGGCTGCCATGCCTACAAGTGTGGGTCACTGGACATGCTAGGCATAGAATTAGTGCTAGAAAGTGGTTCAGGGGTTGAGACTTTGCTCGTAAATTTCCAAGCTGACATGGTTACAGTTTTATTGGGTGATTTTATGACCTTTAGGAAATTAGTCTGTAATTAAGACTGCATTTTCCTTAGCAGCAAAGAAGAAATAATTTTGCAACTTTTTTGGGACCAGTGTCAAGATCATATGGCAAACATTAACTGTGCTGGTCTGGTTATATCTGGATTTTTGCTTTTGTTTTGTCTGTTTTTCCCTTGCACAGCAATTGTTTTATACTTTTCTTGTTTTGTAAACTGTTTCATACAAGCCTCATTGTATGATGGGAACTCTGAGCTCCAATATCTCAATGTGCCTGGTGGCAATAAATTTATATGATAAATTTTCAACAGTAAATTTCTTTAATATACAGGAGGGAAATAGCTGCAAATGTCTTAGAACACTTGAGAAAAAATAATTATGTGAAGTTCTTTGAACTCCGCAGATAGAAAATGGTTTTTATAGTTTTATGTGCATGGAATTGTCTAATCTTCTAGCTTTAGCAAGTGTGTGGGAGATAAATAGTAAAGATGAAATGGAGAAATGGGAGTAAAGAGGACCTTGTGCAAGTGAGGATGTCTTTGTGCACATGGGAGGGAAGAACATTATGCCCACAGAGAGGGCATTGTACCCATGGGGAGGACTTCACACTCATGAGAGGGCTTTCTGTTTATGGAGAGGATATCATGCCCACAGAGGGGGCTTTGTACACATGGAGAAGACTTCACACTCATGAGAGGGCTTTCTGTTTATGGAGAGGATTTCATGCCCACAGAGGGGGCTTTGCACACATGGGGAGCACTTCACCCATATGCAGAGGACTTCTTGCTTAGAGAGAAGACTTCCGGTTATGATGGGGGTCCTTGGAGAGGTGGAAGAGTATCAGAAACTCCCTGAGTGAATATGAAGTCCCCAGGGAGAGACTGTACAGAGCCCCAATTCTAATCATTGAGAACAGGATGCTCTTTGCTTTATGAGGTTTAGAAACTAGTTACCTCTGTGTTCAGAATCACAGTGATCTCTAGACTAACCCTCTCATTGTAAAGATGAAAAGGGCTAAGGTTCAAGGAAATAATGTGACTTACTCAAGATCATCACCATTTATCACCCCTGCCAAAGATTTGTCATCAGTCTCTGTTTCACCTTACATTCTGAGTGTACTTCTGTCCTCCCCTCTCTTAAAGAAGAGACCTCAGTAGCTATGAAATGTGGAAATAGTTCCATTCAAGGAGTATTTTAACACAGACCTGCTTCAATGTGTTTTACTTAGGGAATGATTACAGCAGGAAAGAGGAAACAAAGAAATGGCTATGTATCTGGTGATAGAGAGCTCTACTCTTTATCAGGTGAAGACATTCCAGAGGTGGGCGGTCAAGTCATTGAGTGTTGACACTCAGTCCTCCTGTGCCACTCGGCCTTCCTTTGTGTGTGGCCCATCCTGCAGGAGCACTAGCTCATGCTTCCTAGCTCTGATTAGAAGGCATGGAAAACAGATAGGGGTATAAAGCTTCTTAGGCCCAATCTCTTCTTTTTCTACCTTTTAAAGGTATTTTATTAATACTTTGATAATTTCATGCAATGTATTTTGATCATATTCACCCCTTACTTCTCCTTCCAACTCTTCCCTCATCTCCTATAACTTTGTGTTCTCTTTTAAAAACTTTATCAACTTTAGTTTGTACCGTTCACTGGAGTATGGTCGACCTATCAGGAGCCACACCCTTAAAGAAAACCCACCACCACCAAGCTGCCAGCTGTCCATAGTGCCTCAGTTAGGGGTGGAGGCTCATTAGTTGGGCTTCTACCCAACTTCATGCTAGGTTGTTGACTGGCTTGACCTTGTACCGGTCTTGTACAGGCAACTATTGCTGTTGTGAGTTCCTGAGTAAAGCAGACCTGTCATGTCCAGAATACACTGTTTTACTCTGGTCTTCCTGAACGCTGGCTCTTACTCCTCCCCTTCTTTCCATGTTCCTCTCTTCTCTGATGGTCCCTGGGCCTTGGGTAGAAGGTAGGATATAGACGTCCCATTTGTGGCTGAAAGATGAAGCAGCCACTCAAATTCATCTGTGCCATATTCCCTCAGGAAGGCTTAAAGCTATTAAAAACTACCCAGATAATGATGGGGACTATCAGAGTGAGAGGCTGGGCAGTAACTTGGATGTTATAGGGGGCCTAGCACTACCCGACATCCTGTGCATCATCAGTAACTGCTGGCATTATGCAAGGGGACTCACAAAGCACTGAGAGGTCTATCCCTTGGGTTCAAATTTCTGTTTGACTGACTACAAGCCAGAGGCAGAAATCAAGATAATTTCTAGTCTTCTAGTACTTATCTGTGAAGTGGAGGGAATATCTATAACTGTAATGAGCAGCTAATGAATATGGATGGAAAGAACTGTGGCTTGAATTTGAGGGATTTCCATGACTATGGCTTCACACTCATGAAACCATTGTTAGCATTTGAAATCCACCTAACTGAATGCATCCATGTGCCAAGACCATGATAGCAAAGTACCAGGAACTATGAGAATGAGATGATAGAAACCCATAGCCCTACAGTTCAGGAGACCAGAAGTCTCTAGCTGAGGTGCTAGCAGATCAGTCACCTCTTGAGGGTGAGCCAAAGCGCTTTCTCTCCCCCCACCCCGGCATTTGATAGCTTGTGGGGCACCTTTGCCATGTCCAGAGACACAACACTGCTCTTGCATGATCCTCACATGTATTTCCCTGTACTCATCTGTTCTGTGTCCACATTAGCTCTTTCTATAATGCCACTGGTCATATTGGGTTAGGGCTCTCCATAATAATGTCACTTTAACTTGGTTATCCAGATCCTATCTCCAAATAAGGTCACATTTTAAGGTACCGATGGTTGGAATTTCTACAAATGAGTTTTGAGGAGACATAATTCAAGCCATAACACTGCAAGAGTGAAAGGTCAGGCAGGATGTGAACAAATAGTACCCCCCATATGAACAAGTAGATGGCCCTCCAGCTGTGTACAGAGGGATCACTGGATTCTAGTGATCCTGGAAACTACAATCATATTTTAATTCTACTCAGCACTGTTATTTATGTAACTTTTATAAGAGCTCAGTTTTCTCATGAAGAAAATGGGAATCATAAAAATTCATCTGTAAGGTCATTTAGAACATTCACGGGATGATGTGTGTTAAATGCCCTCTGTAGCAGCTGGCACATTCCCAGTATCGGGTAAATGATCATTTTCTCTTTCTCACAGCAATGCTAGGTGAAGTTGGAGACCAGGAAAGGATGGTGGTGGGCCCTAGGCTTGAAAAGCAGTTATGGCAATTTGTTGAGTGTAATAGTTTTTGTGAAGAGCTATTTGAGTTTGAAGCGTGGAAATGGAAAGCAAGCAGCCAGAAAGCTCTCTGAATTGACAGGAGACAGGCTCTTTGGTAATCCCTCACCTTAAATTGCCTACCCTGGATAAAGACTTGCTATTTTTTCTGATGATTTCACCAATAATGGTTTATATGCGGCTTTTAAAAAAGAGTCAATTTGCAAATAAAAATCCTCTACTTGTGACCTTGTAAGCCATGAGATTTGATTTATTATTTTAGTATGTTGCATTTTTGAAATACATATTTGAAAAGTATTGTTCTAGTTTGTCTTCCATTGCTGTGACAAAACACTCTGGCCAACACCAACTTGGGGAGGAAAGGGTTTATTCAGCTTTCATCTCCTGAGTTACAGTTCATCACTTAGGGAGCCCAAGGCAAGAACTCAGGGCAAGAACCTGGAGGCAGGAGCTGAAGCACAGGCCATGGAGGAATGCTGTCCCCTGGCTCATGCCCAGCCTGCCTTCTTATACGGTACACAACAACCTGCCCAGGGTGGCACCACTCATTGTGGGCTGGGCCCTCTCACACTGCTTGGCAATTAAGACAATACTCCACAGATGTGGCCACAGGCTAATCCAATGGAGCCAATTCCCCAATTGAGGCTCCCTCAAACCAGGTGTGTCAAGTTGACACTAAAGCTATCCAGCACAAGTATTATAAGAAGATGAAGCTGTTTGAGATGTTCTTCCTCTCTTTGACCAGTGCTCACAGTTTCCCTTGACTGGAAGCTCCCAGATTGCCCCAGCCCACTGGCCAGTGACCCAGTCTTAGCCCTGGTAGGGAGAGTGAGGGGAGTGGAGGTACAAGACCTGAGAAAGAAAGAAAGAAAGAAAGAAAGAAAGAAAGAAAGAAAGAAAGAAAGAAAGAAAGAAAGAAAAGAAAGAAAGAAGGAAGGAAGGAAGGAAGGAAGGAAGGAAGGACAAGGAAAGAACAAGGAAAGGATGGCCTCAAGGATGAGACAGGGAGGAATTCCATGAAGGAATAACTCAGCTTTATTACTGTAATCCAGGGTATTTTTACTGGACCTTGTGGGGGTTGGGGCATACAGGATTTTACACCATATATTCCAGATCACTACAGGAATGTGACAATGCTTTGCCCAAAGCATCAAAGCCAGTTGGTTTTCCGGACATGTATTCTTTCATTTTTTTTTATGTCACAGAAGATTTTTTTCTCTTCTTCAAATATAATTGACATTTTTGTTAGGTATAGTAAGCTGGGTTGGCATCTATAGTCCTTTAACATTGGGAATACTTTGCTCCACTTTCTTCTTGCTTTCATAGTTTGCACTGAGAAGGCAGTTGTAATTCTGGTAGGTTTCCCCTTATATGTAAGTTATTGTTTTTCTCTTGTGGCTTTCAGAATTTTGTCTTTGTTTTCGGTGACTAGCATTTTAACTATGATATGGCATGGAGAGTTTCTTTTCTGATCTTGTCTGTTTGGAGTTCTTTTTTTTTTTCTATTACTTCTTGATTTTTTTTTTCATTTTTTAACAAAAAGTAATAATTTATGAGTACAAGCATCCTTCATGTAAAACCAATTTGCAAGCAGTTGTTCCCAAACCCACACAGCCCAAGGGTCCCACCATCCAGCTGGGGGGCCTTGTATGTTCAATCAAGTTGATCAAATAAGTGGCCAGACTATATTGCTGTAGTTTCAGCATTCACCCCAATCACAGCCCTTACATTCTACCATGCCCCCTCTTCCGCAGATTGTTCCTAGGCTTAGAAAAGG
>VZQC01003882.1:499852-515946 GCA_009823505.1 Rhizomys pruinosus
CCTCCTTGTTTATGGAGTATTGACTTGTCTAGGTTTCAGGCTTTCAATTTTGTTTATATATTGGATATTTGAAGCCTAAGTCACTCTTCTCTTTTTGTTCTGAATGTTCTCCAAAAAAAAAAAAAAGTCCACTTGGATACTCTCTCACCAATTCCAGTTGGTGGGGGGGGGATATAGGTCTGACTTAGCCGGTGCCCCGGTACCTGCCTGGAGTGACTTTTGGCTTCCTATGCCTCAGGAGCTGGCCCACACAAAGCCCCCGAGGCTCCAAACCTGACCCACCCATCACCGACTGCAAAGGCGAAGGGTGGCTTCGCCCAGACAGCCACCCCCTACAAAAGTGTTCAGAGTTGCGACCCTTTTCCAGCAGCCCAGGAGACAATCTACATGCCTGGAGCGACTTCCGGATTCCTGTGCCTCAGGAACCGGCCCCCACAAAGCCACAGAGGCTCCAAACCCCACCGCCAGTCACCAGCTGCAAAGGCCTATGTTTGGTGTTCTACGTGCTTCTTGTATTTGTATTGGTTTGTCCTTTTTTAGATTGGGAAGTTTTCATCTATTATTCTGTTGAAGATCTGATCAATACCATTCTCTTGGGATTCTTCTCCTTTCTCTATTTCTATGATGTGGAGGTTTGATCTTTTCATAGTGTTCCACAATTCCTGGTTTTTCCACTTTTGTGTATTTTAAAAATTTTCATAATCTTTACTTGAGGTTTTTAGTCATTCTGTGGTATTTTCCAGGTCAGATATTCTTTGTTCTGCTTCCTCCATTCTATATCTGAGGCTTTTTCAATTCCTTTTCTCTTGATTAGATGAGTGTGTGATTTCCTTTCTCATTTCATCTTGTGATTTCTTTAGTATTTCGACTTCCTTTTCGAGCTTCTCAATCTCTTCCTGTAGCTCTTTGCTTCACTGGATGGTTTCCTTTTCTGTTTCAACATGGGATATTTTCAGTCTTTCCATTCATTCTGGACTTTGTCATTCTCTCTCTAGGTCCTTCTGGAGTTTTTCATTCTCTCTCCTTATTTCTCTGAATTATTCTTTATGTTCTTTGATTTCTTTGAATATGTTCCCAATTGTTCCTCTAAGATCTAAGTCCTGGGCCATCCCCAGGGGTATCCCACTGTAGGAATTTCCCACAGTGTTGGTAGAGTTTGGTGTGGAATTATCCTGCACTTTTCCCATGTTGTCCCTTCGTCCTGTCCCTGACATGTGGGTTTCTCTTTGCCTGTATTCCAATCCAAATCCCAAATGCCTCTTCACTGTGTTGAAGGTTTGTTTTGCTTGCCTCCTTCAGATGCCTTCATTGTTTGTTTGATTGATTTGCCTTTCTCCTTTTCTCCTTGCTTATGGAGTGTTGACCTGTCTAAGTTTTAGGCTTTCTATTGGAAGTCTAATTCGGTCTTCCCTTTCTGTTCTGAAAGTTCTCCAAAGAATCCACTTGGACACTCCTGCTCATGGATTGGGAAAATTAATATAGTAAAAATATACATTCTACCCAAACTCTTGATTTAATGCAATCCCAATTAAAATCCCCAAGAGGTTCTTCACAGGCTTGGAAAAAAAATTCCTTAATTTCATATGGAAAAACAAAAGACCCTGAATAGCCAAAGCAACCCTGAATGAAAAGAGCAATACAGGGGGTATCTCTATACCAGACTTCAGTCTATACTACAGGGCTAGAGTCATAAAAACAGCTTGGTACTTGCAGAAAAACAGACCTGTTGAGCAACGGAAGAAAACTGAAGATCTAAACTTGAGCACATACAATTTCAGCCACCTCATATTTGACAAGGGGACCAAGAAGACACGATGGAGGAAAGACAGCATCTTAAGCAAGTGGTGTTGGCAAACCTGGATCACCACTTGTAGAAGAATGAAATAAAACCCCTACCTCTCACCCTGTACAAAAGTCAACTCCAGATGGATCAAAGACCTCAATGTGAAACCCAAAACTCTGAAGGTGATGGAAGAAAAAGTTGGCAGCAGACTACAAGACATAGGTGTAGGAAAAGACTTCCTAAATCAGACAGCAGCTGCACAAGAATTAAGATCAACAATTGACAAATGGGACCTCATTAAACTCAAAAGCTTCTGTACATGAAAAGAAATAATCAAGGATGTGAAGAGAAAACCCACAGAGTGGGAGGAAACCTTCACCACAGATACATCTAACAAAGCATGATTTCCAGAATATATAAACTACTCAAAAAACAAAGAAGATAACAAAGGACCCACTCAAAAGATGGAGCAAAGAGCTGAACAGAGACTTCAAAGTGAGGAATCAGAGATGGCTGAGAAACATCTTAAAAACTTTTCAACATTGCTAAAATTAAGGAAATGCAAATTAAAACCACTTTAAGATATCATCTCACTCTGATAAGACTGGCTAGGATCAAGAAAACAAATGATACCAAGTGTGGATATGTTGTAGGGAAAGGGGAATACTCATCCACTGCTGGTAGGAATGTAACCTAGTACAGCCACTATGGAAAGCAGTGTGGAGAACCCTTGGATGACTCAAAATGAGCTTGCCACCTGACCCAGTCATACCACTCCTGGGTATATACCCATAAGACTCCCCTTACTGCAGAGATATACGCAATACCATGCTTATTGTAACTCTCTTCACAAGGGAAGAGCTGGAACCAACCCAAGTGCCTCTCAACTGATGAGTGGATAGAGAGAAGGTGGTACATCTACACAATGGAGTCCTATGCAGCAGTAAAGAAACATGACATCAACTGAGGCCAAGGCAGTGCATAAGTGGGCTGTAGATCTGCCAACATTTCCAAGGGGGTAGAGTTTGGGAAGAACCCAGGATGCGAGTTTAATGGGTGGTGAAGCAGCGACACGACTGTGAAGTTAGTCGGCCAACTGCAGGAAGCCATGCTTCATTACACCCTTCATGGAAGCTGGCACCATCTCCCAACCATTGTTACCCATGGGCCATTTCTGGAGGAACAGTCCATCAGATGGTCTCTAGCGACAGGCCCATGTCACTGGAGGACGAGGTTTCCCATATGTATTAGTCACTTTTCTGTCGCTGTGATAAACCACCATGACCAAGAGAACTTATAGAGGAAGAGTTTATTTGAGCTTACAACTGACGGTTCCAATTGATGGTTCCAGGGAATTAAATTCCATTGTGGCGGGAAGCATGGTGGCTGGGGCTGGAGCAGCAAGCCAAGGGTCACATCTCACAATGAGCACAGGAGAGAGAGAGAGAGAGAGGGAGAGAGAGAGAGAGAGAGAGAGAGAGAGAGACTGAGACTGCAAGGCTTGTTAAACTCACTTAACCCGCCTCCCAATGATGTACTACACTCTGTCTAAGAACCCTCCAAGAGAACTCTGCCACCAAGACTGGACAAATGTCTGAATACTTAAAGCCTATGGGGGACAGTATGGCATTCAAACCCACCACATGTCCACTCCCTGGCCCCATAGGTTCTAGCCATATCCAGACATGAAGAATGCATTTAGTCACAAACATCAAAAGTTCCCCAATAGTTCTTACCAGTCTCAATTCTATTCAAAATCTATAGTCCAAAATATCTTCTGAGATTACAGGTGCAATCTGCTTAACTGTAAGATCGCTGTAAAATAAAAGAAATTAACAATACTCCCAACATACTGGAATCGAATACCATTCCCATCTCAAAAGGTGAGTGAATGAAGGCATAGGGAGAAATACTGGACAAACAAGACCAAAAAAACCAGCAGAGGCAAACACCAAGTCCAGTAACTCCATGTGCAACTTCTGGGACTTGACTTCCAACAGGCTTAGAATGGCTCAGCTTTCTGCCAGTTTTGCTTGTAACATACATCTCTTCCTTAAGGCTGGTAACACTCGACCTGTATCGCAGCTCTCATTGACAGATATTCACAGCTCTGGCATTTCGAATGTTTCTTCGGGTCTCCACTTCACTGCCACACCAGGTTCCATTCCACACTTCACCACAATTGACTGCAGGGCCTTCTTTATGCAGATGCCCCCTGCTGCACTCTGCTGTAACTACGTGGTTGCTCTCTGGCAACTGTGATAGAAAGGAGAATGATGACCCCTTCACTCTTGAAACTTATGCTTCTAAAGCCAGCTCACATGTGAATGAAACTGCAAGTTTGGCTGCAATTTGTGGGATTGGACCCTGGCCTCATTTCACGCGACACTTGCAATATTTTTCTGCCCTGGACTTGTTGATAGAAACCCGTTTCACGGAAGAAATGACAAGCAGTTTGGCAAAGCACTGCATGACTCTTGTGGGGGGGGGGGGAAATGGGCGGTAACACAGGTCTCAGATTTGTTAAAAAAATATAATATGAAAGTTATGTTAAAAAAAAAACAGAAAAACCCTTTCAGTATTTTCCTTATCCAAAAGTTTGAGGATTACTGGGTGGGTCGTGCCCTGAAAGGTACTATTTCTGATATTTGTGTTACTTGTAAATCTGAGGGGCCCCTCCTTAATTCACTTTATTTATTTATTTATATTTATTTTTGCCTTCTTCTTTTTTTTTTAACTTATTTATTTTAATTGATGGTTTGTGCATTTCTGTACATCATTTTCCAATTCAGTCAGGCTATATTCCCTTCCCTTCCCCACCCCCTCCAACCCACCCCCACCCCACCCAGACTCATGTATTCTGTGGGCCATAACTGGCCTGCCATCTGTTCCATGTTTTTTCATTTTATTAGCTATAAGTGATAATCCATGAGTATACAGGCATCCTTCTGTGCAAACCAATCTACAGACTGTTGTGCCAAACCCCCACAGTCCCACCCATTCAGTGGGGGGTGACAGGTTGTTTGTTCAATCAAGTTGACCAAATGCAGGGTCCAGACTACATCGCTGCTAGTTTTCACCATTCACCTCATCACAGCTCTTACATCCTACCACACCCCTCCCACTTCCAGCAGATTTTTCCCTAGGCTTAGAAAAGGGGACACGGTGGATGAGAATTAAAAGTCCTCCTCTCTCTGGAGCTTTGACTTGTATTTGGTCAATTTCTGATGTTTCCTTTCATGGGCTGACAGTTTGTTCAGAGTAACCTTTGATCCTAACTAATGAAAGCACACGCAATTAGCATAATATAGGTATTTAAGCACCCATAATGTACTGGTAGGTTTACTTTGGCATCGGACCTATGTTTTGGAGGATATGTTAATCCTGAATTACAGTTTTACCCCCCTGGATAAATATTAGACAGGGTGCTTAACTGTTGGGCTTATAAACATCTCCTACCCAGAGGACATATAAGCTTGTGGCATCAGCCATGGGTTTCCTCCAAGGAGATAGCAAATAGCCAAGTAGTTTCGTGATATTTACCAGCAATGTGCCTCTGCTGCACAGTATTTCGGGTGGCAGGCAGGGGGGGGTTGAGGTGATCGCTGCGTGCGGTGGATTGAGTTTTGCTTGACTCAGGGTGACCTATGGATGTTGGCTTTATTGGTTTGAGTGGCCTTTGGTAAACACTCTCTGGCATTCGAGGACCATCGCTCTTCATGCGGGTCTAATACATCCACCCAGTTGTTAACGATCAGGTCTTTCGGCAGCATGGGTCTATCGCCTTCCTCCTGCAGGTGATCCCATACTTAGGGTGACAAGGAGCCCCTACCTTTTTGGGGGTTGGATCTCCACTCCCGGTAGAATAATCATTAGCTGATGTCAGAATGCTCTGCATTAATATATTTGTAATGCATACCACAGACTTATAAACGATTTACTATTATTAAGCGTTCTGATAAGAAGTATAACCTTTACACAGTTCTTATGCCTATCATCAATTAAAAAAGGGAGTTTTACATGTTTTACAAAAGAGTTACCTCTATTAATAGTTTTCTCCAATTTAACCGGTTGGAGAACGATGTCATCATCGTCATATTTACTCCTTGTTCTATGGGGGGGGAAGGCATGAAAGAAAGCTTATATCAAAACCTTTTTGGCACCTGAAGGTAAATTTTTGTAGGACTCATTATAAATAGTTGTACATGTAGGATCCAACAGAGGGTTCACTTATGTTTGATGCAACTGCAGGCTTTCTTTCTACTCCTTTGAATGTTCTAGACGGGTCCAGCCTTTAGTTGCCACTTTTTGGTACAACTACTCACTGCAAAGGCTGTATCTTGCTTTCTCAGCACATTAAGTTGGGACAAATTATTGTCCTGTTGGAACAAACAAATCTTTTTCCAGTCTGTTTTAGTTTTAAGATTTGAATTGCAATGGTGTTTGACTAAACGGTTCAATGTCTGTCTATACCTCCACCCCCTTTTTTTTAACCCATGAGTCTCAAAAAGTTGTATTATTACATAACTATAGGGTGGAAATCAAGGCACAGCATTCATCAATTCCACCCATGTGTTTTGGGTGACTATATGATGAGGGTGGGGGGGGGGGGCTTGGGAATGCAAACTTAATTTGCATTAAATTCATCTTAACGATGGATGCGTACAAGGTGATACGCGTACAAATGAGAAATTATAGAGAACATTGTAATGTGCCAATCCCCAAAATTTTGCTCTACAGATTTTTTTAAACAAAACTTGGCACAACACAGATAATTATATACATCATTTAACTCAGATGACATTACTGTTTTTATCAGCAGTCTGTAAAACAATGTTTTTCATATACCATATGACACATATTTACTTTACTAAGTCCTAAAAACACCTATCCGTGACAGTGTAGGGCGAAACTGGGGGAGACTATACTTGCTGTGGGCTACTCAGGGGTCACTTAATGGGATTGGCCGTTATCGACATATCATCCGTGTCCTCTCTCCCACCCCATCCCCCTCCCAATTCATCACATTTCAAGTCCATTTTCTGATGCAGTATTTCTGTTGTTGTTCTTTTATGCCTCCTCTCCATGAGAAATATTATATCTGGGTTGTTGGTACTCCAGGTCAATGGGCATTGGGGGACACCATTTGTCGTTGTTTGTTGTCGGTGGGGCCGGGTGGGTGTTCTTCTTCACTTAACAAAATCATTCCAGCTCCTCCATTACCTGCACAAGTTTCAGAAGGTGTCCCTCTTTAACGGCTGCATCAGAACCCATGATACAGGTACCCACTTTCTTACTCACTCATCAGTTATGGGGCCCCTGGGCTGGTTCCAGTTTTGCTATGTGTGAACAGTAGCTGCAATAACACTACGCTTGCATGGTTAGCTTGCTTCAGACGTTGATCTTTGGGGATATACCCAGGTGTATGACTGGGGTCAAATGGAAGGCGCATTGAGTCTAGCCCTTTTTGGTGATATGATTTGATTCTACCTACAGGGATGCAAGAACTCCCCAGAAAGCTCCTAGAAACTGATTAAGAGCTTTGGTTAAAGTGGCACAGGAATACACATAGAATCTAGAAAAAATCAGTAGCCCTTTTCTTTCAAACACCCAACAACAAGCAACTGAAGAAAGGACTACAAGAGAAACAAAACAAAATTCCCACTCAAAATACCTCAAAAAACAATAAAATACCTAGGAACACCTAACCAAAGACAACCAAGGATCTCTCAAACAAAAATTTTAAACCCGAAGAAGAAATTAGGAGAAGACATCAGAATATGAACAAACCTCCCATGTCATGATTTGGGAAAATAAATAGATAAAAATGTCCATCTACCCAAATAGTGTACAGATTAATGCGAATCCCATTCAAAATCCCAAGAGTTTCTTCATCACGGCTTGAAAAAAAAATCTCAATTTCATTTGGAAAAAAAAGACACCCGAATAGCCAAAGCAACCCTGAGTGAAAAAGCAATACAGGGGGATCACTATACAGACTTCAAACTAACTACAGGGCTATGTCATAAAACAGCCCTGGTACTGGCACAAAAACAGACCAGTTGACCAATGGAATAAAACTGAAGATCCAAACCTTAGCTCATACAATTTTCAGTCACCACTCAGATTTGACAAGGGGCCAAGAAGAACAATGGAGGAAAGACAGTCTTCAGCAAGTGGTGTTGGCAAAACTGGATCACACTTGTAGAAGAATGAAATTACCCCTACCTCTCACCTTGTACAAAGGTCAACTCCAGAGGGAACCAAAGACCTCAATGTGAAACCCCAAACTCTGGAGGTGATAGAAGAGAAGCTTGGCCCAGACTACAAGACATAGGGAGTAGGAAAAAGACTTCCTAAATCAGACAGCAGCTGAAAACAAAGAAATAGATCACATTGACAAATGGGACCTCATTAAACTCAAAGCTTACGTACATCAAAAGGAAGCAATAAAAGTGAGAGAAACCAGAGTGGGAGGAAACCTCACGGCAGATACATCTGACAAGCATTTAATTTCAGAGTATACAACTACTCAAAAAGCAAAGAAGAAAGAAAACAAATGATCACTCAAAGATGGAGCAAAGATTGAATAGAGATCACAGAGAAGAATTAGAGAGTGCCGAGAAACATCTTAAGAAGCTTGTTTAACTGTCGTGATTAATTAAGGAAATGCAATCAAAAACCCTTTGAGATATCCACTTACTCCAATAAGATGGCTAGGATCAGACACAAAATGATACCAAATGCTGGAGAGGTTGTGGGGAAAGGGGAACACTCATCCATTGCTGGTGGGAAATAAACTTGTACAGCCATAGGAAAGCAGTGTGGAGAACCCTTAAAAGACTCAAAGGAGCTTAATCGCTTTAATCTCATCAAAAGGAATCTCTCCTTCACATGCTTGGCCAACCTTTAATTCCCTAGTGCATTTTTTCAGATCCAAACTGACATTCACATTTCTCTTTCTTTCTTCTGCCCCCATCTGCTCTTCTCACTGTAGATCTGTACAATATTCACCTTAATAGCCACACACCCTTTTCCAACATAGGAGGCTTGTCTTGAATATCCTCTTCCAAAGACAATTAGGTTCCATTCCTTTTCAACTTAGCATCAGGCAAACATTTGGGCTGTGGACAAACTCTGGCTAGACTTTCTTTATCAAAATTATCCCCAGGTTGCAAAAAAAAAAATATCTTGATCTAATTTTTTGCAGCAATGCCTTTCTTCAGGCTTCTACTAGAATGGCTAGTTAAGCTCTGCTTACAGGTAGTCAAAGCTTTTTCTAGCCGCAAAGTTCAAAGTCATCCACATTCTCCAAATATCTCACATGGTCATGGTTTTCAAAGCCAACAGCCCACTCTCTGGTACCAAAAACTGTATGAGTCATTTTCTGTTGGCTGTGATAAACACCAAGGGAATGATTGATGGTTCCAGGTAATTTAGATCCATTGTGGTGGAAGGCATGTGGCCTGGGGCGTGGAGCAGCAAGCCAAGGTTCACAAATCTGCGAAATTGAGCACAGTAAGGGTAGAGAGAATATGAGATATATTAGAGAGAGAGAGAGAGGAAGATCTATAATAAGAGAGAGAGACTGGAGACAGCAAGGCTTGTTAAACTCACTAATCCTGCCTCTAATGATGTACTTCCTCCAGCACAGCCACACCTTCTAAGACCTCCAAGAACACTGCCACCAACTGGAGACAAAATGTCTGAATACGTAAAGCCTATGGGGGACACTATCATTCAAACCACCACACCATAGTATGAAGGAGATGATTGGAGGCTGTTGCATTTGCTCTGACGAGAGAGGCTAGGCAAAGAACCCGCTGGTTTATTGTGATGGGCATGGCTGCAGCGTCGAAATGCATCAAGCTTGCTATGGCCTTGTTCAAGTTCCCACTGGACCATGGTTTTGCAGGAAATGTGAATCTCAGGAGAGAGCAGCCAGAGTGAGATGTGAGCTGTGTCCCCATAAAGATGGAGCTTTAAAAAGAACAGATAATGGGGGTTGGGCTCATGTGGTTTGTGCCTTGTATATTCCAGAGGTACAATTTCCCAATGTTTCTACAATGGAACCAATCGTTTTACAGTCTGTTCCACATGATCATTATAATAAGACTTGCTATATATGTGACGAGCAAGGAAGAGAATGCAAAGCAGCTACTGGTGCTTGCATGACATGTAATAAACATGGATGTTAACAGGCTTTCCATGTAACATGTGCTCAGTTTGCCGGATTACTCTGAGAAGAAGAAGGTAATGGTACAGACAACGTCCAGTACTGTAGCTACTGTAAATACCACTTTAGTAAAATGTAAAAGAGCAAACGGGAGCTAGTAAGACATATGATCAAAGTTTAAGTGCTTCTTCCTCTCACTCTCAGGATAAACATCATGAGAAAGAGAAAAAAAATACAAAGAAAAAGACAAACACAAACAAAAACACAAGGAAACAACCAGAACCATCCCCTGCTTTGGTTCTGTCCTTGACTGTTACTACTGAAAAAACTTATACATCCGGTAGCAACAATTCTATGTCTGGATCATTGAAGCGCCTGGAAGATACTACAGCACGATTTACAAATGCCAATTTCCAGGAAGTCTCTGCACATACCTCTAGTGGAAAAGATATTTCAGAAGCTAGAGGGTCAGAGGGCAAAGGGAAGAAGACTTCAGTTCACAACTCAGGTCCAAGGGGAAGGAAGGCTGGTGGTAAAAATCCGGGAACAACTGTGTTTGCAACTAGTCCCTTTCCAAAAGGTAGCAGCTTTTCAGGAACTTCAGGCGGTCTAAAAGCATCTTCTGGAGGTTCAGTACAGTCTCCCCAGGATTTCTTAAATTTTACAGACTCAGAGCTGTGTAATGACAGTTATACTCACTCCCAGCAGTCATCATCATCAACCAAAGATGTACATAAAGGAGAGTCTGGAAGCTAGGAAGGGGGAGTAAATAGTTATGGTTCCTTAGTTGGTCACTCTGTGACTGCAACTGTTATTTCACAGCCTAAAAGCTTTGAAAATGCACCTGGAGATTTGGGTAGTTCCAGCCTTCCTACAGCAGGATATAAGTGGGGTCAAACTTCTGGCATAGATGAAGAAACAGTGAAGGAAAAGAAAAGAAAAGGAAATAAACAGAGTAAGCATGGGCCTGATCAACCTAAAGGAAACAAAAATCAAGAGAATATTTCTCACCTGTCAGTTTCTTCTGCTTCACCAACATCATCTGTAGCATTAGCTGCAGGAAGCGTAACAAGCTCTAGTCTTCAGAAATCTCCTACATTGCTGGAATGGAAGTTTACAGAGTCTTAGTGTTGGCTCATCTCCAATTGGGTCAGAAATGTCCATGCAGTATCGAAATGATGGAGCTTGTCCAACAACTAGTATTTATAACAACAGTGATGTAGCCGTATCTTTCCCAAATGTAGTGTCTGGCTCAGGATCTAGCACTCCTGTCTCTAGCTCTCATTTACCTCAGCAGTCATCGGGGCATCTGCAACAGGTGGGAGCTCTCTCCCCCTCAGCTAAGTCATCTGTCACCCCTGCTGCTGCTACAACTCAGGCAAATACCCTTTCTGGATCTTTTCTTAGGTACCATCTCATGGTGGTAGATCAAATCCAAATCCATCAGTGGCACCTCTCATAGCTCAGTCTGAAAACGATCAACCAGATCAAGATCTTGGAGACAATAGCTGCTGTCTAGTTGGTCGAGGAAGGGAAGCTCACCTCAAGGAAGCCTCTCTCCAAGATCCCCTGTAAGCAATTTACAGATTTGCTATGATCAGCCAAGCAACAGCAGTTTGGAAAATCTACCTCCAGTAGCAGCCAGTATAGACCAACTTTTGGAGAGGCAGTGGAGTGAAGGACAACAGTTCTTGTTAGAACAGGGAACTCCGAGTGACATTTTAGGAATGCTGAAGTCATTACACCAATTTCAAGTTGAAAATCGAAGACTAGAAGAACAGATTAAAAACTTGACTGCCAGAAAAGAACATCTTCAGTTATTGAATGCACAGCTTTCATTGCCTTTTCCAACAATTGCAGCAAATCCTAGTCCTTCTCATCAAATACACACATTTTCAGCACAGACTGCTCCTACTACTGATCCACTATTCCTGCCATGTCTGCTGTGGGTGGAATAATTGGAGCTTTGCCAGGTAACCAACTGGCAATTAATGGTATTGTGGGAGCTTTAAATGGGGTTATTCAGACCCCTGTCACAATATCCCAGAACCCTGCCCCCCTTACCCACACAAGTGTACCACCTAATGCAGCACATCCAATGCCAGTTACACTGACTAACAGTGCCTCGGGACTAGGATTACTTTCTGACCAGCAGAGACAAATATTCCTTCATCACCAGCAGTTCCAGCAGCTGATAAATTCTCAGCAGCTCACATCAGAACAGCACCAGGCCTTCTTGTATCAGCTGATGCAGCAGCAGCGGCAGCAGCAGCAACAGCACCACCATCCACCAGAGCTGCAGCAGCTGCAGCTTCCAGGGCCTGCACAGATCCCCATCAACAACCTCCTTGCAGGGACTCAGGCACCCCCACTTCACACGGCCACCACCAACCCCTTCCTTGCCATCCATGGAGACAACACAAGTCAGAAAGTCACTAGACTTAGTGATAAAACTGGGCCTGTAGCTCAAGAGAAAAGTTGACACTTGAAAGCATCTGAGAATCGCCTGTCCTGCTTTCCTGTCACTTCATCCAGCTGCTCCGAAGTCCTTTACTACAAGCTATGAAAAAATGCAAGAAACTGCACACCGAAGGATGCTGCACACATTCTTATAAGGCTTGATGGATTTTCTTATCACTTTGTTGCACTGAAATGGAATTTTTGTACCCTCACCCCTACCCAAAGTGTTTGAACTTTGGAAGAATAACAAGTAACTTTTTTTTTTCAATAAAATTTACATATAGTAAGTTTATCAACATATATATATATATATATATATATATACTTGGTGCACAACTAGTTTTGTTATAAATTGGAGATACAAATAGTAAAACTAAAGACTTGTTCCATTTACGAACTACTTGGTTTTATTGTAAAAATTGGAATATGAAATATTATCTTATTTGAGTTAGAGTGTGCTTGCTCCGTGAGTCAGATCTTAAATTTCAAAGAACTGTCCAGTTCTTTGTCCAAGAGAAGTCTTGGAGTTTTATTCATTCATTAAATATTGTGATTATATAAGTCATCAACTGGGGCTTTGCAAACTTTGTTTAAAAACAATACAACTTCCTTTTTAATGAGATTTGGCCATTTGGTAATCATATTAAGGTGGAAACGTCTGCTTCTGCTAATTTTCTTTTGCCAAAAATGCTTTTTCTTTAGTGTTAAGGGCTTACTCATATCTAAAGAAATCTTGAGGTAAGTGAATTCTAAGTCTGCCGGGAGAACCAGATCAATATGAAGTGAACAATTTCCTTCAGAAAGAGACACCAATTTGGAAATTGTTGATGGGGTCTGGCTTGAGTCAAGTGCCTGTTGGGGCCTCCCTGGGTTGAAAGGGCTCCAGACAGCAGAGCTCCATCCAACTGGTCAGTCCTCGGAGGTCACAGGAATAGGCTGCCTGTGCCAGCAGCCTGCCCCATGCTTCTGCCTTTGTTGAAAACTTTCTATGCCACTGCAGATAGCTCAGGCAAAACAGTTACCTGGGTATTTATCCACTAATGAGTCACAGAAAATGGGTGGGTTTGGTAAGAGTATGCTTGTTTTTGTTCACCAGCTTCTCATTACTGCCCACTGCAGTTCCTGAAACCTGTCTTGTAGTCCTTCCACTTTGGGTAGCCACGCTCTTGATGTGGCAATATGGCAGGGTAATAAGCAACTGGGGATGTAACCATTGATCTGTTTCTGAGTGTGTGAATTATTAGTGGAAAAGACCCAGCTGTAATCAGACCTCCACTGTGTACTCAGCTGGAAGAACATGTTAATTCTGCAATATGTCTCTTGGTTAAATATTGCACAGTTCTTACCTCATTTCTGTAAATAAAGTTTTTGAATCTGTTTTGTAATGTGAAAAATTCACAACATTGATATTTTGATTTATAATATTTCTAATTGGTAGATTTAATTGAAAGGTAAAATTAATTTATTTTTATATGTTCAGGGGAATTTTAAAGAAAGTAAAAACTTTTGTAGATAATTAAAAAAAATCAGTGTGGTTTATTTTACTTATTTAACCCACTGGTTGTTATTCTGTAACAATTTGTATAAATGGTAAATTTTGAATGTGTTATTGTACCTAGATGTAAAATTCCACATGTATTAAAATGTACAAAGTTTGTTCATAAAATTTAATGATGCTAAAAAAAAGAAACATGACATCATGATCTTTGCAGATAAATGGATGGAGCTAGAAGATATCATACTAGGTGAAGTAACACAGTCCCAGAAAAACAGAAGAATGGTATCCCTCATCTGTGGAATGCTAATGCCAATTACCTAGTTGTATGGCAAACTAAGCAACGTTAATGTGATCTGAAAACAACTGTTCTCTTATATTGTGAATCCATTAAAAATAAATAGAACATGAAAAAATAAAATAGTCTCAATAAGGTTTCATTTATTTGTGCATTTGTGTCCACCTTATTCCATATACTGTACATGTCCAGTGACAATCTGGGAATTTAAAGGTGCAGCCCTCAAGAAATTGTTAAGTTACTAAAAAAGAAATAATTAGACTCCATTGGACATGGAAAACACTCACAAAATTTCCAATTTTAAATTTCATAGCAGCGGGAAAGTCTTAAAAATAATTTTCTGTATATACATATAGATATATGTATATATTCAATTACACATATGTCTCACATTATCAGTACAATTCAAGGAGACATTTTAATGAGTAATTTTCCCATTAAATGATCACTATGCCAAAATTTAAACATATTTTATAACATCATTAATATAATTCACTTACCTTTTAAACAGCAGCTTACACCATTTAAAATTGTTTTTTAAGATTTTCAAAAACTCTTCATAACTAAATTCTCTGGTGCCTAGTGTTAAATCTTCTATTTAAATTAAAACGTGGTGTTCTTTGTTATTCAGAAACTCATAGATTAAATTGTATCTATTCCAAAATTCTATCCATCAAATAAATTTTATTATCTGATTTATCAGAGAAACGTCTTGGCTCTGAGCACATGTATCTAAATTATTCTCTCTTTAATAGACAAGGAAAATACCCTGAAGCAGATGGAGGTCACTGACCTGATGTTCTAGCGCATGTGATACATGATGTTTAAGTGTCTGATACAAACTTTCAGAGATACCTCATTGTAGAAACTAACTTTAGAAACAAACCATTTATATTTTACTCTGATATAAATTAATATGTATGTATTTGCATACATACACATAAATACAAAACGAAAGAATCTAGTGTTGATAAGCTGTTTGAATGAAAAATGTGATTAATTTGCTTAAATTTTTACTTAATAATTCAATAATTTGGGGCAGAAACAAACCAAAAAACAATCAGTACACTCACTGACTCCAGGGAGCCAGCTACTTAAGCATACATTAAAAAAACAAAAACCCCCCAAAATCAAAACAAACAAACAAAAAAACAGAAGCGGGGTCCCACCTCCACTGAAACCAGCCCACTGGAACTCCAGGGCAACTGGACGCAAGAACCCGGGCCAAACCCACCCTGCGCCCAGGAACATGCGTCCCCACCAGCTAGATGGTGCCGGCCTTGGTCTCCTGCTGGAACGGGTAAGGGAGATGGAGAATGGGGGAGGGGGCTGGGATGGAGCTGGTGAGGGAGATGGAGAGTGGGGGAGGGGCCAGCCTTCTTGGTCTCCTGCCCAATCAGCAGCAACTTCCTGTCTTGCTCTAGACCAGTCCCCCTGCTCTACGAATAATAGGCCTAGGGGGCATATGGGAAGGCTTGTAGAGGGACAGACCCCTCTACAAGTAGAGTAGTAGAGTAGTAGAACTTGCTCGAGGGGGGCGGGAGTTTGACCTGGTTGTTACCACTCAGGAGTGAGGGGTCAATGCAGGGCTGGTCTTCCTGTGGCGAGGTTGCTTCCAGGTGGCCTCATGGTTCTGCGGCACGTGCTGTCGGGCGCCTCGGAGCAGAACGGAGCCGGTGTGCGCGTGGGAGAAAGTTCGGGAGCAGCTTGTGGTGCCAGGGAGGCTCGAGGTGAGAGGAGAGGCCTGCGCAGGGACCTGGGGCCTGGGAATGGGGGGAGGGTGGCTGAGGGGGGAGGGGGGGCTACGGGTGCTGAGTGTTGGCAGAGGCATCAAGTGTGACCACCTCCTGGATGGCCACGGGGTAGAGCTGGCCTTTGAGGG